>VZRW01004416.1:23431-79046 GCA_013398125.1 Aegotheles bennettii | reverse complement strand
GCCCCAACCCCAGTGCCAGGACCAGGATCCCAAAGGATGCCCCATCCCCAGTGCCAGGATCCCAAAGGATGCCCCATTCCTGGTGCCAGGATCCCAAAGGAGGCCCCATCCCCAGTGCCAGGACCAGGATCCCAAAGGATGCCCCATCCCCAGTACCAGGATCCCAAAGGATGCCCCATTCCTGGTGCCAGGACCAGGATCCCAAAGGACACCCTATCCCATGCACATCTTAGGATCAGCTCTGGCTCCATGCAGGTCTCCCAGAGGGAGCCTCGTGGGCTGCATCACACAGGCTCAAGTGGTTATTTCTGCCTTAAAACACCCCAAACCCCTGATATTTGGGGTCAGAGCCATGCAGGCACCACACGTCCCCGTCCTGCCTGCAAGGGGACTGTGCCCTGGCAGCCACCCATTCCCAACCACGGCCATGGGATCCCATCCGGCTCCAAAACCACCCCCGATTGGGGGATTGAGGAGGAAATAAAATGAAATCAAATAACCTGCCTGGAAGCAGATGTTGCAGATCGAGGTCACGGTTACCTCCAAACTGGTGCTCAAGGTCCCAGCTCCGTTCCCAGACTGCGGATCCCATCCCACGGCGTTCCGGGGAGGATTTGGGGGGAGCACAGAGAGATTAAATATTCCAGAAGAGCAGCAGTGTGTGGCCGCATCCCTCCGCCTTTGTCTGCTCCTGACCTTTCCCAGTGCTTTGTGGCTTCTCCGGGCTTTTTTTCTTTTTAAGGAATTTGCCTAGGACCAGCCCACACGAAGGGAAAAAAATACCCCAAAACAAAGCAATAATGTAAACAGCTGGTTTAGCAGAACAAGGGAGTCTTTGCAACCGGGGCTTGTAATGGGTCTTTTTTTATATTTTTCCCATTTTTTTTTGGCTTTTCTGTAAAATACGAGAAGTTCAGGAGGAGCCATCTGGCCTGGGAAAACTGGGATCGGGGTATTTATATTCCAGCAGCATCTCCGAGGGCTGGCGGAGATGAGAGG
Source organism: Aegotheles bennettii (assembly GCA_013398125.1). Lineage (NCBI taxonomy): Eukaryota > Metazoa > Chordata > Aves > Caprimulgiformes > Aegothelidae > Aegotheles > Aegotheles bennettii. Next base: position 78,047 of record VZRW01004416.1, on the reverse strand, counting down.
GCTTTTGTGGCAGGGAGAGCCTGGCTGTGCTGCACAATGGAGCAGAGCTGGCCCCGGCCACCCCAGCCCTAAACCCCACGGGTTTAGCCCCAAATAGAGGGAAAACTCCTACTGGACTCCCCAGTCCGTGGGGTGGATGCAATGGGAGCAAAAGGGAATAAAGAGAGGGTTTTGGTGTGGGCACAAGGAGGAACTTGGTTGGTAATTGGGGTTAAATCCTAATTTGCCACATCCCACTCGGTGGGATCGGGAAGGATTGAGCCTGGATGGAGGTGTTTATTTACCAAATAAAAGGAATTGGACCCATTCCTGCAACCTGCGAGGTTGGGAGAGGCTGCCAGCTCCTCCTCATGACCCCGCGAGGATCTGAACCCACGCAGGAGACCAAAACTTCTGCCCCACCATGGTCCTGGCCAGCTGCCACAAGCCCCAGCATCCCTCCTGGTTGCCAAAATCTCCCAGGAAAAGGATTCTCCAAAGCTCCCACAGCTGAGCCTGGAGGTCACAAACCTCAGCCAGACCCAAGGATAAGGCACCAGCTCCAAAAAATTCTCAAAAATTCAAGTATTCCCCCCCAGACTGAGCAAGCATCCAAACCCTCCCTCCTTTCCCAGCCCAGCAGCTTCCTGTTATTTCAAGACCCCCACCAAACATTGGGATCCACGTTGGCTAGGGAGCATCTGGCAGTCGTTCCGCAGCCTCCAGGATCCAGGTGGAAAACAAGACTTGGCTTTTAGAAAAGCCTTTGCTCACACCCAAGATATTTCTTCAAAACACAGTCACTGCCCCCATTTGAGGATGCTCCCGTGATCCTGGGAATCCTCAAGGGCTGAGATTCCACCTGGGATAAAGCCCTGAGTGGGTCGATGTGGCTGATGTTCAATGTTTTGATTCAGGCACAGCACAAGGTGAAAACACAATTATTTTCAGAGCTCTGACCCAGTAGCACAAAGGATTAATCAGGATTAAGCCCAAGGATGTTTTCATCCCGGACCCAAACCCAGCCCAGCTCAGGAATGATCAGAAATCCCTCGCCCTGCTCCAGCTTCGATACCAGATGGATTCATCCCCTCACTGCTGATTTAGGTGGCTTTTTGCCATGTTTTTTCCCCATCTGTTTGTGGACTACACCTAAGTTAAGGAAGGTACTCAGGCGTCTTAATTCTCCTTAAAAATCAGTATCCTCAGCCAGACATTTCCAGCTCCTAATTCAGTGCAGGCAGCTCCCACGCATCGCCAGCGCTCCAAGAATTTCATATTCCAGCTCCAGATAAACCAAACGAGTTCATTAAGTGGTTGGGGATGAGGCCAGGGGCTCGTCAACTGAGATTTTTATATATATTATACTTATTTTTATACATGTATATAAATGCACTCAGCTAATTTACCTGCACCCTGCTGGCAACTATTGCTCCTGTTAACCGGAGAGAGTAACTCAACGCCTCTGCTCAGTGTAGTAAGTGAACTTGAAGGTTGTTTTAAAGCAGAGACAGATAGCAAATAAGAGGTATGGACTGTAATTAGTGTCTTTTCCTAATAAATCAAGGAAATTTAATGGGTCTTCATGGTATGAGCTGCAGGCTGAGAGCTGGAAAGGTCCGGGGATTGTAATTTTGGGTGGTGCTTGCTACAAAGAGATGCTCAGTCTTCACATCACCTGGATTCCCAAACCCTTGCTTCTCCTGGAGGGGATGGTTAAAAGGAAGTGTAACACCACGCTGCCAAGTTGCATCTATGCCCGCGTTTATTTATACTGAACAGCTTTAAAAATACAGAATAAAATAGCTTTATCTACTATTATTCACAACATCTGGTCCAAATATTACATTTTTAAATATTTAATTGTTTAATGAAGCAATGTTAGAAAAAAAATACGAAATAAAAAAAACTCCATAAAAGAATTACACATCTCAGAACAAAAAAAAAAAAACAAAACCCTAAACCAAAAACCTCTTGCTGTTTAACAAAAAAGTTTTACAGCCAAAGTCAGTCACAAAAAGTCATGAGAAAAGAAACATATTTATCCCCACTGCCTAAGAACAGTCAATAGTTTGTTACGCAAAAGGTTGTTATAAACAAAGTACAATAATTTGGACTGGCAGCAAGATGATTTACCTGGAAAGATGTAGTAAATGCCAGCTAGTACACAAGGCAATTCTAAATATCTCTCATATCAATATGTACGGATGACAATGCACAGCCACAGGCAAATTAGAACTAGACAGGAATATTTGGGATGGCTCTGAACACGGATCCCCGATACTTCGAAGCAGCCCAGCACTAAGCTGTCATGGGCAGAAGCGAAACACTGGCAAACTCGTGGCTTCCTCCAATACTGCAAGGACCCAACGCAGCTACAGAAACGTGAGAGCACAGAGGACCTGGCCTCCCGTGGCCACAAAGGCCTTAAGAAATACTAAGAAACATGCACCGAGCGGGACGTTTGCTGAAAAAAATGAGTGAGCCACCACTTCCCACCCCCCCTTAGAAAAAACAAAGTCGCTTTTGGTTCAAGAAGGCCACGTAAAAAAACCAGGGTAGGTTGTGTTGCTCTGTCACACATGCATTTTCTACATCAATCTAAGCACAGGGTGTTTGTGTAAGCATCCCATGGCTCACTCCAACCATTAGAAGGTGGCTATTTGAAACCATGCGTGCCCGGAGTGCTGGTTGTACCACAAATGATGCCATTTTCAACAGTTTTTAGGGAAGATGCAATGCTACAAGTGACAGCACTCACTGATGCTCCTCGTGGTATGAATTGTACTGAGGATTTCAGCTCGCCAAGCGCCAGTTCTGCATCGGGAGTACCAAGATCTCAGTAGGGAGATGAAGAATAAAGAAACCCTTTAGTTTTTGGTAGGAACATAAACATGGGTAAATAAAGTATACACAACCACTATAGATTCGTCAATGAAGAAATTCTACCATCACATGACATTGTCATGACAATCATACCACTCCCTCCCAGGAAAACTGCGACCATTATCCTGAGTGGAAATGTTATTTTTAATATATGGAAATAAAATACTGCAATATTCATGCACAAACCAAGTTGCCATATTTAAAGTCAGTATTAAAAGGCATGAAGCAAATTCTGGGTTTAAAGTTTGAACCTTCTGAGCGAGGTACCTGATTTAAGTTCCTCTGCCAATGCACTCTAATATGACAACACTAATCAGCCATAGCTGTGTTGGCTATGAAACCTAAATTTCTATAGGTATAATTTGCAAGTATTCGCTTTAGAAAACGTGTTTTCAACATGTTAGCAAGAATTCTTAATTTAACCTAAAAAACCAAAAAAAAGATACAATAGAAAATCAATTACAAAAGTCCCAAGTTACTTTGTTTTGCATACACTGATACCACCTTTGATATGACAAAATGATATTTCTACCATGAATATTCGCCCTTCCGTCTTAAGGTTTGGTTGAAACATCTCATTGCCTCTTAACTCACCTCTCAGGTGTCGTTGTCCCTATGTGGTTTTGTTTAGTTTGAGCTGTTTGAAAGGCGGGCAAGAACACAGATGGGAAAACCACAGTATTGCATTTACAGTCAGATTTCTACCTCCAGCCACCCCCATGAATCAAAGCCTGGATGTCAACCACCAAACGTGGAGTATTTAAACGCACTTCAAAACTGCAAGTTAAACCTCTGCAACACAACTGCAGCAGCTCAGGCTGCCCACCTGGCTCCCCCCAGCCAGGGTCCTTCCCAACAGCCACTGAAATCCCCGTGCAGAAGAGAAGGAATTAAGGTCCACCATTACCTGCTGCAACCGCACAAACCCAGGGGCAAGTCCTAGTTGTTTCCCTCACCAAGAAAAGCAACTCAATTGGCAGCTCGGGGACTGGTTTCAGGTGGAGCTTCTCCTTCCAAGGCAACCATGTAGCAGCTCCATGCCTTGCTCACCCCTTGGCACAGGGCAGCTGCATGCCCTGAACACCCAAGGTACCACCACCAACTCCATCGCAACCCTTCGCTATCCATGACAGGTGTTTCCACAGATCTCCTCTGCCAAGCTGAGGCTCATCTTTAACCATTCACATTCGTAGTAAGATGGAGAGAGTTGTTACATACACAAGTTTGGTTACAAAAATGACTGCTAACTACAACTACTTAAGTGTTACCAAGGCAAGTGGCTCGAAAAGCAAACAACGCTGGCGAAACGCTACTGTCCTCTCAGCCAGCCAACAGAATCACCATGGTGGGACCTGAAGCCATGAAAAGAATTAAATCCAACTGTTAAACAGAGTAATTGGACTTCACCTACTCTAGGACAGCCTTTTCTATGCTGCTAGAAAGGGGTGGTGTTCTGCTCAAACTCGTTGCCGTAACTTGACCGAAGTGTCACAAATCATCGCAGGATTCTCCGGTGAAGGTCATGCAGAACATGGGCAGCTTCACCTCAGCAAAGGTGAGAGCAGACAAGTTGTGGCTTACTGCCTCATCTCCTGACTGCACAAGCACTGGAGAATATCTGGGGGAGAAGTTAGAAGAGCCTCAGACACGGGTGTCAGAGCCATGCTCCGTGCCCATCGCTGGACATTTCAGTACTTCCGAGATGGCACCGTTTAAATAAAACACTTTTGCCTCCCTTTCTCAACATCTGCAAGAAACCAACTTTGGCATTTTACATCATTACAGCCACCATACATAGGTGGCTTTTTAAAATTTTCTCCTTTTTTAATATATATATATTTTTTAACTCCCCCACGTCTCCCCCACATCTTTGGTTGCTCAACAAGTTGGGAAATTTTGAAGCTTTGTGCCACTGATCAGAGGTCTCTGCACTCAAACTATCTGCAAGTGGATGTGGAAATCTAACACCTCGATACCTGAAGAGGAAAAATAAAATCTAAAAATGATAAAAATGACTTTGTTTCACAGGCAAACTAACCTTGTCTACTACACTAACTCTCCCGACCAGCTTTCGAGATAGTCCAATTGACACCAAGACTTGCAAACTACTGAAAGTTCCCTGAAGCAGGAACAAACACATGCTTTGTTATGGAAAAAGCGGTATAAAACAGTTTCTGGAAACAGCCATGGCATGCTGAGAACGATATCAATGGAATCATTCCAACTCTACACTATTCAGCACTGATCCGTTAAGCTCTTTCCTTTTGCCCTCCCCACCCCAACCCTTCCATGCTTCAATAACCAAGAACAAATTCACCTGGAAGTAGACTCAGAGAAAACAGAGCTCCTGCGCTCCCGTCCAGTAGTCAAACCTTGATAAATATATTAGTGAGTTACAGGATCTACTGTTAGGTTTTTTTTTCCAGGAATACAGAACGCAAGCACCGTAGAGCATACTGGCCTTGAAATTACATTACACTACGTTTCCCTGATGATCTCCACAGCTTAAAAATGCTTTTGGGGCCACACTGAACTCTAAAACTAACTTGCAATAGTAAGAACATTAAACATGAACAGAACTTTTTAATTATGAATGCATGATGAGCATGAACACCCACATAACATCAGAGCTGAGACTATTCCAGGAAAAAAAAAAAGAGATCTGAATGGTGCCCTGATTGGACCCAATACCCGTTAAACCACTCAGTGGATGAGGACATCAAATGTAGTGTCTCTGTGTTCAAAATCACCTCTGCAGCAGTAACGAGCTTTTGCAGAAGCCCCACCAAGAGAAGAAGAAGAGGCAACTCAACATAAGCCATTCACAGACAGTGTTGGCTCTCAATATCCAATCAAGAAAATTCTGCACAGGTCCAAATTGGTGAATGCCAGGAGTGTTTTGACCAGGTGGCATGTATACAGATGCTGATTGCTCAGAACTGCTCAACAAATTGGCATTTTTGTTCAGGAAAACGATGGATGCAGGCATCACACTGTACAAACTGTTCTGGGGTCCCATCTGGAAGTTAAAAGGTTTCCCATCGCTGTAGAAGCTACAAGCTTTAAGGAAAACCTGCACCTGGACACTCTAAATTAGCTGGTTAAACACCAAACGTTTAAAAATGTGAACTGATACAAAATGAGTGGTTCCTTCTGCAGCACTGAGCTGCTAGAAGTCAGCAAGAGTTTTTGCTGGTAAAGTTACTGCAGAAACTTTCTGGTTTAATACCTGACATGTGACTGAACTTTCAGTAATTAAAAAAAACCACTTTCATGATTTGCCAGTAACAACTGCACCTGATTTTCAGGGGGCTGAAAATATGGAATGTTCAAATCAGTGGCTAGAATACAATATATATGGGATGAGGCAGGACCAGAAGTAATTTGTTTTATTCCCCCACCCCTTCCTTCTCAGGGGATTCAAATTTTCTGGTGTAACTAACATGAACACGCCAAAAACGCCAGCATCAATGACTTAAATAAAATCACCCTAAAAAGTAACATTTTTCAATAGCACCTGCGTCCTTCTGGAACCTAAGCCCCATTTAAAATAAACAGACTTCAGTGTCCAGGCACCTACAGCTTCTGACAACCCAAGAGAGGAGCTGATTTGACCCAGAGACACTAGATCTGGCCACCACCACCCACAACAGGAAAGCTTTTTTTTTTTTCTTTTTTTAAAAATCCGTCTCAGCTCTGGTTCCAGAATTTAAATGCAGATATACAAAACATATATTTTAATGCTTCTTAATCAGCAAGAAACTGCAAATACATCTTTTACTACAACTAGATAATATAATTTCAACTAAGGCTATACTGTAGCTTCCGAGTCTTCATCTGAACTCCTGCAGTTACTGCTTTTCCTGAAGCCTTTCCACGTGTAACCCACGAAGGTGGGGCTGACTGGCAGGAAGCTGAAACACCTGTATTTTTTAATAAAGTTCATGCCAAAAGGCAAATCGTATGTTTCCATGCCATCCAGTGACTTGCTTCCTTTACCAACCCCCTTCTTCCATTTACGTATTCCCCTTTCTTCAGGGCTTCCTAGAAGTCAAAATCAAAGAAAAAAAGGGAAAGAAAATGCATTAATATCTTTATGCAAACACACACATGTACAGTAGAGGTTAAGAGAAGAAAGAAAACCCCAAGTCTCAGTTTCCACATTCAGCAAAGTACTGGAAAGATCTTCTAGACTCCCCAATGAGGCAGAAAGAGCGGGGAAAAGATGCTTATTGGAAATGGCTATTATTTGGTTTATTTTCTAACAGTTAAGACAAATTTTTGCACTTAAATGAACAGAAGCAGGTTTGGATCTTAAAATACTTTTACTCTGTCTTCTGAAGAAGACTATTGTGGTTTTTTTCTATGTTTAATAGGGTGGAGACCTTAAGCTGAAAGAGATCCCAAGCGTTCTCAAGGAAACTGAGGCACGCAGGTGTTCAGCAGTCTGCTCCAGGTGTTAAAGAAGTCAAAACCAAAAGACAATCTCTTCCTCATCTCCTGCCTCCACAAAATGCTGTGCTGCCTTCATTCAGAAAGGCAATTATTAGTTCAGATAAAATGACAAGCTGACCTGGAATAGTATTATCCAAAATAAACGCGACGCAGCCACCGACAAACATGGCTGTAGTGAGAAGAACATTTAATACTTGATCAATGCCTGCTATTCCTAGAAGAACAGGAAAAAGAAGTATTTAGAATTGTAATTTTATCATACATATATAAATCCTACTGATTTACATGCAGGGCAACTGGGAAAATTTGCTACTGAGTTCACTGAGGAATTTGCAAAACAGGACTCAAAACCACCTGGGAATAGATGCAGAAGAACTTTCAACTAATGTAGCCCACCATGGGAACACCTTCCTTCCCAAAACATAACACCATGAACCTTCAGTTGTTTATAAAAATGTCACAAAATGCCATTTTAGTTTCTACTGCAGACACAACTGCTTAATTTAAACTACATGGAAAACTACAAAGTAAAAAAGGAGAAATGTTCACAATGGAAAATCACGTGAACAGAAATGATTCCTTCTTCAAAACCTTTGGTTTTTAAGAGGGCAAGACTTCATAGCACCAATTCACAGAAGAACACTGTATTAATGTACCATCACCTAGCTCTGCCTGAATGATCTACTTTTCCAAACAACTTCAAGTAGGTTGGATGTGCTCTTAAATCTGGTTCTGCAGCAACAGCGATAAAAAGTTAATCTTTCTTTTTAAAAGCAAAACTAAACCAAAACTAAACCAAACAAGTTCAGTACTCCTGTAGAGAGGCTTCCTTTGATGACATACACTGCCATGACCACTACTGAGAAAAACAGAAAACCACCTCCACGAATTCACCAAAACTCTGATTTGTCTAACAGTCTGAAACTGAGATCATTTAAATTCAGATTCAGAACATGTGTATGCAGCAACAAAAATAATTAAAAACCAAATTCCTAGCTTCCAAGTTCTGCCTTGGTATTTCTCCTTATTTTTTTAACATCATTTACAACTCAGATTCACCCTTTTAGTCTTTCATCTCAATTCTTCTCTCAACACACCTCTGTTCTTACCTAGAGCTTTTATTGTCTCCATAATACTTTGTTTTTTATTTACTCTCTACATTAGTTTGTACCTGTATCTACTGTGCATATGAGTGCAAGGTAAAAGCATGCTTCATGTGAATGAGCAGGATCACATACCTGTGACCAGTGGATTTTGTTTGAGATAGCTTGGAAGGACAAGTCCAAAGAAAATGGAAAATCCAAGTACAAACAGGTTACGAGAAGAATTTAAATCTATGAACTGGAGGTTAGACAGACCCACGGCTGTAATCATGCCTAAATAAAAAAAAACAAGTCTCAGCTTTTATATAACAGTATATATACACACATACATATACACACAGGAGCAAAAAAATCATACATTACCAAAGAGAGTGCAGAAGAGGGCACCAAGCACGGGGTCAGGCAGCGATGCAAAGAGAGCACTGAACTTGCCAACCATCCCAAGCAAGAGCATGAAGGCTGCTCCATACTGAATAACCCTGCGACTTCCAACCTGCAGGAGAACAAAAAAGGAAAGGGCACTTAGTCCAACTTCACACTTTGCATTTTATTGTTCTCTTTGGTGTTTAAAGCTTCTTCTCAAGCCTCCACGTGTATTTTTGGTGGTGTCAGAACACGAGCTGCAGAGCCTTTACCAATGTCTTGGAGGGCTCAGCTGTAACATGGCTGCACTCCAATTCTAACATAGCTTTGTTTGGTTTTGTTTTCATTCACATTAAGTCATCTTTAAAACCATCTGTAACTGCTATAGCCACAATAACCATGAGATGTGGCACAGTCCCATGTACAATAAGGAAAATAAACAGGCCATAACTAGGAGAGATGGCAAACAGATCAGTTGTCATGTAAATAGAAAAAATATTAAATCCATGTGTTTCTGCTCTTTTACAGAAGAATCTATGTACTAGTTACCTACCCTGCAGTGCACTTGAAGGAGATGCAGGCTTTCTAGACAGAGATTATCAACAGGTTTTATAACACCCCTGTTTGGGATCAGAACTGCAGTCACTTCACATGCAAATCATGACAGTGCTAACACTGTGAAACCGAGCGCCTGCACTTCCTTCCCATTTTTATTTTAAGCATTCAAACTTCGGGGCAGTGTTTCTCTGGCACTACACTGCAGTGGTAGTTGGTAAATCTGAATTTTAATAGTGTTATATTTGCATATGAGGTGCACCAGGGGCAAAAAGCCCCAACCCAGCTATGCTGGTAAGGTGGCTTCTAGCAAAGCTCTTCGTAAGTCTCCTGTTACAGAGTATTAAGCTTCAAAGTGAAGTTGATATTAATTTGTTAATCATGTGTGACTGAGCTAAATGAGTGAAATGCAAAACTACAGTGGGCATGTCTAGGGTAAAAATACTTCCTTCCTCCATATTCTTCACTGCTTAACTGTCAGGTGAGATGTGTTCACCTGCAAACAGAAGCTGGACTGGTAAATCAGGGTGTACAATAGAACAAGTCAGCCTGCACCGTTCTCTACTTTTTATAAACATATTCATTTCCCTAGGACAACCAATACCTTGCTCTAAAATTACCTCCCTGCACGAATCAGGCAGATTCTTTAAAAAATGTCCACAATAGTGACATTTAGCTATGCAAATGCTCAGTCACTACGAGGCAAACAAATTAAACTCATTTTGAAAGCTACTGGAAGCATCCTGGTCAGCATTTAGCTCAAATGACATATTTATTCTCAGGCACTCATACACACACATTATGTGATTATTTTGGAGAGTGTGATACAGTACCCAGCACCTTACTGGAATGTTCATTCCATCACCAACATTATAGCAGAAGCTGCCTATACTTTTGCCCCAACTAATCAGATTTAATTGATTCTCCTCTCAACTTGCTCACAGACTAGCTTGAAGACTTCGCCATCCAGTTGAAGCTTGAAATTTAAATTCTAAGCATAGTCATGTCCTGATTTCAAGGGAGGTAAATGCTTTTTCAAATGTATAATGGGATCACCATGACTTATGTAGCCTTTACTCGTGAGCACTAAGGATTTCGTCTCCCAGCTGAACAGCAGAGTATCTACATGCCAAAAAGCATTTTTTGATATAATTTGCAGTTGAAAAACTGTTAGGGTTTTAGGAATGAGTACAAAGGCAGGAAAACAAGGCAAAACACTGGAGCACAGCCACCCAGCTGTGCTGTTCTGGAGAAGGCATATTCACTCTTCCATCATGCGCTGTGAACAGACCTAACTGTAGTTAACACTGTTCTCTGTAACAGCTGCCAGCTTAAGATTCATTTTTTGCTGTTCCAAAGCAAAACATGCACTCATTTCAGTGGGCTGTTAATAAAAAAAATGCTGTTAATTCGTATCAGCTACTATGAAGTAACAACAGAAAGGAAGCAGAACAGAATAAACCTTTCTTTAAGGTTTCTTCTAACCAAAATTTCTTCTAGGAAATTTCCATCAGCAACTGAATGGAAGACTTATGCAGACAGCAGATGGTGCTATTAGTATTTATATTCCACCCTAAAACAGCACAGAATCATCCTTTGTGCAGAAAAAAAAAATGGCTGAAGATAAATTCATCCTCTATATTGGATTAAGTCAGAGGGATGAGTTATTGCAAGAGGGGAGCATACATTTTCTACCTCGCACGCAAGAAGGAGATTTACAGCTTCCAAGCAAAATACACAACAAGACGTAAATATTTGCAACATAAATCACTCATACCAGTTTTGTTGATATTTCTTAACAAGGTTAAATTAACATTGTCAAGCAAATCTATCTGCAAAGGTCTCCCAGCTCAGCAAGGCATTAAAGCATATATCCAGTTCCACGTGTGAACAAAGGAATTCCTCAAGTGCTTATATATTTTGCTCAAAAATATGTAATCCCCTAAGCATGCTAAGTGCCTTAAAACTATCATAATGGAAACAAATATTTAGGGTACATTTAACTATGAAGTTACCTTGACTGCAGCTCCTGTTCTAGCTGTGTCAGCAGAACATCCTGGTGCAAATGTAGGTAAGACCCAAGGACCTCAAGGTGCATTTCATTGTGTGTTCAAGTGAGATGTTAAAAAAAAATGAGTTCTCTAGTGTGCTTTCAGAGCTAAGACATCCACAAAGGCTATCAATGTCTATATGGTTTACAGAGTTTATGCCTCAACACAAAACACCCTCGAGCCCTGGGATGCCTTGCTGATTTTTCAGAGACAGCTTATTTAGCATCACCATCATGCAGGTTTTCTACTTCCATTTTACTCCAACCAAAATAAGATTGTTGGGGTGCTTATCTAGAATGATTTCCACTAGAAAATGGTTGGTACAGAAAAGTTAGGTAAATTCAGAACGCTGTGTAAAGTTTGTCTGCACAAAGTACTCAGTAGTATGGTTTCTTGGCAGAGGATTGTGGTGTGAAACATGAAAATGGTGTAAGCCATCCACCAGAGGAGGTAAAATACTCAAATAATTGAGTAATCACAATACAGCACATACCTTTGTGATGCCCAAGACACCAATGTTAGGGCTGGAAGAAGTAGATCCATTCCCTGTCCCAAATACTCCATCCAGAACGCAGGAGAGGCCCTCAATAAAAATCCCTCTGGAAATCATCAACAGAAAAAGAATCTTGTGTTAGCATAGACATCGCTTCAGATGGTGCTTTAAGATTGCCTTTTAAGGCATCTGTCCCACACAAATTATTTTAATTCATGTTTCAAGCTCCAACACACCTGGAAAACCAGCTTGAGTTCTGTTTTCTATGTCTTAGATACCCATGCTTTTCAACTGAGGAAATAATTCAAGTCAAGCTCAGAGCTGCTCTTTACTTCTAAAATTACATTTCAGGTGAATTGGACAAGCCACCCCAATTCCAGAACTGATGCTAAGTTCTGTCCCTATGACAACTGTACAAATAATTTCCACGGACTCCAGGAGGAATAGGACTGGGTTTCCAATGCTACAATTCAACGTGACAGTTGCATCTTGTATTTCAGATCCTTGGCCCTTGTTTTACACCAAATTGTAACATTTAATCTCAGAACACATTCCTGTCTTATCCCAAGGGGGTGAAAAAAGTAGCTTAAGACACTGAAAAACATTTCTTTTCTTGACATACCTGTTTATTGCATGAATTGGTGGAGGAGGAGCACAAGACAACCTGGCACAGGCATAGTAATCTCCTATTGATTCAATAATGCTTGCAACAACTGCACTAAGCATTCCTATTACTCCAGCGGCTGAAATTGTTGGCAGTCCCCACTGAACTGTGAAGAAAAGAAAACTGAAATCTCTCGTGCCACAAAAAATACAATTTAGATATCAAAACACACGGCAATTTATTCCTCTTCAACGGAATCTGCAAACTCCCTTCGCAGTAACACAGTCTGGTAAGTTCAAGTAGATGAAAGGAGCAAAGGAAGAACCACGTAACCCACTGCTTTGATCATGCTTGGAAAAAACCCAAAAAGCCCTAAACCCCACCAAAAAAAATTCCTCCTGTTCAGAAGGAAGGAATTTGAACTACTGCTCGGGAAAAAACAATTCTGATCAGTGAGGCGAATGCCACTTAATTATTATTGCTTTAAAAACTCAGTCTTTGGTTACAGGTTTAGTCTACTGAAGGGAACGGCCAACAACCAGCTATGATCACTGCACAAACACTTCCCAATTCCAAATTTTTGTAGAAGAGAAAATAAGATTAATTTAAGCCTTTAGAAAAGCTTGGCAGGTTTTCCACAGCAATTGCCTCGATGCTTTTATCTCTTTGAAATAGATGAGCCTCTTGCAACAAAAGGAACTTTAAGTCACACAAATGTGAATGAACAAGTCTTCACAAATAAGAAAGGTCTAATCAGGGTGGAGAAGTTTTCCTCCTCTTCTTTCCCAAAAGCTTCTATTATCCATCTTGCAAGTAGTGCTTTAGAAGTGGATTCTTTTTAGAACTCATCAGAACCAAAGCATATGGAAAACCACAAAAAAGCTGCCTCATGACAACATAGTGGCATTCATAATTATTTCTATTATTCTATCATTCTATTTATTCTATTAATTCTATATTTATTCTATTAATTCTGTAATATTATTCTATTATTATCCCATTAATTTCTGAGCAGCACATGCTGAAGTGCATCAGAATACAGCGCTGACTGACAAGCAGCAATGGTGCTGAAAACAACAGAAATGATACTCACAAGCATATTATTAAAAAAACAGCCCTTAAATGCAGACATACTTACAAGGATAAGGAACCTTGAACCACGGAGCTACCAAGAGCACTCCCCGCCGTGCATCCGTGCGAGCGTAGAAGCCGTACTTGGAACTGTCAGGGGGAAAGACGTCTGTCACAGTGAAGATGAAACAAAGCAACCAGGACACCAAAATAGCTAAAATAATCTGTGAAAGAGGAGGAGAAAAAAGCTGTTTAAAATAAGCTATCGTTGGTAATATTCATCAAAGAGTTCCTGCACAGAGTATCTATTACACACATATCCCAGTTTGATCTTAAGTGATAATTTTAGGTCTGAACAAGAAGTAAATCCTGTAATGGATCCATTAGGTGTTTCCCCCAGCCCCTAACTTAAGGGGCTGTTACAGAATCAGAGCAAGCCTCCTCTGTCCCCTAAAAAATGGGAAAGTCTCCAAATGGGCACTTAAACAAACTAGTGAATTCGTCTCAACTTCACCACAGAAATAAAAAGAAGTCTTTCACACAGGGGAACAGAGTATTGCTTTCATAAGACCAGGAGATAACCATCTCAGCACCTCTTTTTGGAGGGCTCCATTTAGGCTTTCTACTGCATGTATAAACCTTCTACTCTACCCCCTTCCCTCCTCTCCACAATCTTCATCGCTCCAATGACTCCTCATCAGTGACAGGTACCAGAACAGGACCTGGGAAGACTTCAATCCTGTGGCAAATGAGCCATTTTAAGTTTCCCATAAGCCTCTCTAAGCTTTTAATCTCACCTTTGTGATCTACTGTATTATTACAAAAAAATATAAATAATCAAAACCAAAGGGAAAAAAAACTCCACAAATTAGGGTTTTTATTAACTGAATTCATCTACTTACAGGGAACATCTTGAAGAGTTGCAGCCTGTATGCTGTCCATCCTTTCTTGGATTTGTAAATGGGTAAGGGAAATTTGACATTTCTGGCATACTGAGAAAACAACAATACTAGGAAAATAGTCCTGAAAAAAAAGGAGAAGGAGGGTGGGACAAGAGACACGTGTCATTAGCACCACTATGTTAAAAATTCTGCTCAGCACAAACCTGTCCAGGCTCTTCAGATACAGAATAAAAATGTACAGATTACATTTAATTACATTAAATTCAGCACCAGCATAAGAGAATGTATTTAAAATAAATTATTATTCCACAAAAGCCAAAACAACATAATTTGTATTCTGAAGTACTGCAACAATAGCCAGCAACAAACAGGTCAATGAACCCAGGAAAATTAATCAGACCAGAGAGAGATCTTCAGAACTAAGCAGTCATTAGCAAGGAGCTACGCTGTGCTGTTGCTTCTTTCAGACTCAAACTCTGTGTGCCCAGGTCTGCTCTGCATCTGAAGCACAAAGGTTGCTGCTAGTGAATGGGAAGCAACAGGAAAACTGGAGGTTTTTACATTTCAAAATGTGCATAAAACCCCAAAACGCTTGAAACATTTCTGTCAAGGGAAATTCTTTCCTCAATTCTTAAGAATCTGATTTTTTTTTATATACCTTTCACTAAACAGCTGCAAATCAAACAGAATAGAGTCCAAAAAAACAAGATATCACTCAACTGCAGTTCACCACTAACCCAGTTTATTACAGCTTTCAGATGTCTCAAGTGTTACTCAATTCCCCCCTCCTCAAAACAGCTAAGCTCCTCTATAAGGTAAAAAATAATTCAACTCTCCAGCTAAACTAACTATCCACTGCAATGAAAAATAAAAAGACAGGGCAGGTTGCTTAATTCTGAAACAGCCCAAATCAGTTTTCCTATAAAAAGGCTGCAGAAAGAGTCAAGCTGTCTGAAAAAGCAAAGTTCTACTGAAATTTGAGATTATGTTTTTAATCAGCTGACTTAAAAAAAAAAAGGTGGATTTTAAGCTTCACTCCCTTTTCTGTCCAAGCTCAGTTTCAGTCTGTAAGAAACAAAACAGAGCTTTATTCTCCCTCAATCTCCAGGAACAAAGAGCTCTGCACAAGAAGGGTGTCATTTATAGCCTTTACCCCTGACTAGACTCAAATGATAAAGGTACCTTCTCCTTGCACTCAGGCAACATTTTGGCAGCTCTCCCAAAGCCCATTATGGAAAGATGGGCTCCACTCCCCAGCAGCAGCCATCCTGAGGACAGGTGGCTTTTTCTTTTGATTTATTTACTACAGGCTTGTAAATAATGTAATGATGTTGTATTATTGTCAATAATATAGTGGTTACAGGGCAGGGGGTCTTCCTGCCACTCTGTAAAAGTATTACCAAATATTTCAATGCCCAAAGAAACAGTTTTGTTCGTGAGATATAAAGGCAAAGATCAATTCAAGAATAATTTCCCTTCTCACAGATCACAACGCAATGTGTTTTATGGATTCAATTCTTTCAGCTTGGCACAGGCGAGGTCAGAAAAATGTTTGGGAAACTGAAAACCTTGGCAAAGAGCATCTGAACCCCTCGAGGATAACAGCTCTTTTACCCAGGTATGTTTCTGCTGTGTTAGATAGCAACACAGGATTCCTACCTCATCAGAATAGCCAAGACTATTTCAAGTGCCACATCTTGTAGAGATCAAGTAACTTTTGAGTGGCTCTAGATGGCTGCGGAGTTATTTTCAACAATCTAGTGCACATTTTTGAGTGGCAGAAGCCAGAAACACTTATTGACTGGGTAATATTTATATCCTGTGCCTAAATTGATTTATTTTTTTTCCGTCTGCAATGTGTCAACTTTAATTACACGTTTCCATGTCCAACTCACCAAAAGTCTGCATGATTGCTTTGACATTAGTCCCAACTTGCACAGAATTTGTTTTACAGGAAAATAAAATGTTCCTTTGGGTCAGCTGCTTAACATAATAGAATTATAAAAATATTCGTGATGCTAACATCCAAGATAAAAGAGAATTAAACAGCCCTTTTAATCATAAGCTGCACTTAAGGAATACTTTACATGTTCAAAGTACTGCTCAAACAGATTAGTCAGACCAGAATCTGATCTTGTCAAGTCATTCCTTCTGCTTCCAGAGCCAGCACCACGTTGGTCCCTACACTCTGAATATAGCAACTGCTTCAGCCAATTTCCTTCTCCCTAAAATGTGGTTTCCATTCCCATTTGGCTGATTATTCACAGCATCTCACAGGAAGCTTTTGTCTTCCCTTTGTATAATTTTTCTCAGTTATTCCCTTTCATGCCACTAATCTCAATTCTTTAATTTCCCTGGCATCTACACCCACAGAAACACATAGATCATGCCCTGTAATTCACTATAAAAGCCTTTTTCTTTACTAAACAAAAATCTGGCTCCTTATGCCTCATCGACTGATGGAAATACCCATGCTCTGTGGTGATACAAACATTTATTGGCTATAGGTAAGCAAACCAGTAACAATGACAAATGGACCACTACTACCAGTGATATTTGCCTGCTATTACAGAATAAGAAACATACACAATAGCATCATAAAACCAGAAATATAAATTGTTCACTAATTTCTCTCGGGTTCTGCTAAATCAGCTTTTCCATAGCACTGGATCAGACACAGCCGATGGCTTCCAGACCAACTATTGCTTTATAAAAACCTCTTCTCCACACCTCACCTTCAGCTGCTGTCCTTTCCTTTCTCCTCTCCCTGAGTTGCTGCTGACCTCCTCCCCAAACTGATGCTCTCCAGCCCCACTCACAGCCCTGCACGTGGTATTTCTCCACGCTGGGAGCACTGCAATGCTCTGGCAGCCGAGCAGACTCCGGCTTTTCCCTGGCACTCCAAAATTCCTGCAATGGTGACTTACCAACTGGGACCCCTGGCCTAAGCCAAGAACACCCAGGAGTACTTACAACATAGCGATACCCCAGTGTTTGCCTGCTCTTTCTCCAGCAGCTTGGAAACCCGAGAGGCCAATGAGAGCAACAGTTGGGGTGATGGTCAGAGGTCCGATGTATCGCAAGAGGGCGCCGGGAAGGCCGAGCAAACCAATCACCACTTCTATCAAGGAGGACATGATAATAGCACCTTGGATCTGAACACACAAGAAGGGGAAAGAGACAGTTCAGTGAAATCTTAAAAGCAAACCTAACGAGTTTTCTTTTTCTGCTCTGGATTACAAACTGCAGTTAAAAGAATTCAGTGACACAGAAGAACTCAGCAAATTTTTCGTCATAAAACAGCTCATTATGTTTAAGTGGCTTATTGCTTAAGCATAACACTTATGGTTTTCTCCACAAAACTATTACACAACAGACCAGTGGGCCAGTCTGGTAGTTGTGTGGATAGCACATCACACTGTCAGACAGGAGACCTGGGTTCCAGGCTAACCTTTAAGTTCTCAGATCGAACCGGCAAGGGTTGCTGGCGCCACGGAGGTGATGCTCCTAGCTCCTAGGGGCAGAGTGTGTGCTGCATTGTTCACAAGTGCTCCTTAGAAGCTGGTATAGAGCAGCGTTGTGGTCTCAGGAGACTGTCAGCCCTCTTGGCTGCAGGGCTCTTGGCAGGATGTAGCTATGGTTTGAACATGGGGAAGAGAGAGGGGTTGTTTTTAATTAAGAAAAAGTTTGCAGCCCAAAGCAACGGGATGGGAGATAAATTCCATGACACACGCCTTAATTTGGACTACTCTAGCTACCACTCTAGTGTGATGCCTGGGCACAACCCTCATCCTGGGCTCCACAGAGCGGGACGAAGTTCAGACTGCAGTGCTGTGAGAAGTGGAGAAGGAGTTTGATATATTTCACCAAGTCTCTTGGGAGAATCAACATCTTATCAGGAGAGTCTCCAACTTAAGACACCAGATTTGCTAACTGCTTATTTACCTTCCACGGGACAGCCTACTGAGCACAATGACAGCAGGCAAGTGGTCTGGCAGCAGCTGAACTGCTACCAGTGAGCACAAAAGTGTCACAAGATGAGTATTCGTCTCGTGCCTTTTACTGCCCATCTTTTGGAAGGTGGTAACTAACTCCTTGTATTTGCTGTCCAGCAATGAACAAGTTGAAAGGATGAAGACTTCCATGAAATGAGTAAAGGGATATATTTAAATGAAAGTCGCAGTGAAAGAAGAAATTATCAACTTAAAGACAAGAACACACGCATGGTTAGGTGAGAAACTTAACTGGAATCAGACAGATCAACAGCTAAAGGCTACTCCTACATTACCTCTCGTATTCTGGGATACCAGATGTGCTCAGTGTGAAGCAGCTCTGTTGTTCCGTTTGTAACTGTTATATCTTACAAAAAGAAAAGAAAAAACACAGGTATTTATTCCTCAGCCACTTTGCCACCGTTTGATACAAAATAAAGCTCTCCTTCAGCTGTGTCTGCCCTGATTTACACAGAATAAAAGTCTTGCAGTGCTACAAACTGGATAACAACTTGCTTACACTCCCCAAGAGCTAACCACTAATTTCACACACTGCACCAACGTGGAAAAAAATCCTAACTTTCAGAAAGAAAGGTCAATTAGGGATTCTTTTCCCACTCCACTAAATGGATGAATGGAGAATTACTCAACTGCACACTAGGAATCAAGTACTCCAACGTTTGTTGTTCACCAATTCAGGTCACTCACTGAATGATGAGCTGACCATGGCAACAACCCCACCCGACACCTTGTGAAGGTTAAACAGTTCAAGAGCAGCAAAGGCTCTTTTTGAAAAGCTGAAGTCGTGGAGAAAAACTGCTTTGTCATCAAAGGTTATCAGACCATAGCTTGCCTTTACCTCTTGGGCACTGAAACCCACGTCCCATTCCCCAGTAGCTAAATCTGACCCCCCCAGTTTGAAAATGTGAATGCTCAAAGCTAAGTTTTCTACAGAAAAAACTATCAGGAAAACCAATTAAATGGTTGTAAGTGAATCAAAAGAGATGTATAAACACATTAATATAAATTATTAGATTTATGTTTACATAAAGGACCCATGGGAAGAACTTTAGTTAGAAGCAAGCAGCCAGCCTCTCTATACTGCTGTGGTGCACTGCCTACAGCCTTATTACTGAATAACCACATCCCATTAAAAAGAAAACAGCCAGAGCTGCTTCCACTGTAGCTTTCTAGCTCAAGTTAAAGCAAAAGCCCCCTACCCAACCAGTTTTACTGCACGTTTTCACTTTAAATAAATTAAAAACTTTCAGAATTATGACATCAGAAAAGGTTAAAATGAACATCCAAATGTTGTCAAAGCTTGCACTGCAAAACCTGTCAGGTATGAGTTAAACAGGTAAAAATACTGGGCTGGAGGTACTGCTGAACATTGCTCAAACTTCCTACTACCCCACTTAAAAGGACACGATTGGGATCACTACTTGGAATCACATTTATGGAATCCTCCTGCCTTTCTCTGCGTTGTTAACAAAACAATTGTTCTATGCTACTGCTAGATATCTCTTGTCAACATCTCTTGTATTAAAAAAATCCCAGAGACAGAATTCCACACGGACATATTTAGGAATCTTTCTCCAAGGCAGAGTTTTAACATTGTAAAAGGAGACAATTTGTCTTAGTCCCTGATTATTGCTTCCAGTTTCCATAAGAAAAGGTTCAGCAGTTGCACTATACGTGATCTGGGTCATTTGTCACCTAAACCTGAACAAGCATAAATGACAATTACCTGTATTATTACACTTCCACTTTTCCAGGGAGAGTATTGCTCTAGCAGGTGCTAAGAATGCAAAAGCACTTGCTTGAAACAAGGGTAACCTGGTGGAAAGGGAAAGAAGAGATGCTGACATTTCTTGGTGTTACAGTACTGTGTCAGGGTATCATAGTTATGTGGTTACTCAACCTCAAAACCATCCTTTACTGGGGGTTATCAAAAATGTGAGAACGTATTAACAAGAACAGGCATAGAAATACTAAGACTTCACAACCCAAAGACTTACATGAAGTTATTAATACAATACCCATAACAGATAATTACCGGATACCAGCACGCAGGTACCAGACGTTGGTTTCAGGTTTTGACTCAGCAGCACAACAAGGATCCAGCTGCACATTCTGGTGTATGCACCAGCCAGACTGCTGAACATGCAGCTTTTACTGTCCCACCACATTAAAAAAGCTCTTTGATAGAGCAGTATGCAGTCTGCATACTCAATAACTTCCCTCCGCATGACTTGAAGTACAGTCATTCATACATTCATCTTTAAGTGTATGTGTAAATAACTATTAGGCTGATAAGGGCTGATTAGATGTTCCAGGTGGTTACCAACAATAAATACAAACACTGCAAGAATTTCAAGATGACATTTTTAACATTGGTGTTTACACTTCCTGAAAGCTTCAAGATCTTAACCAGCATCTACTAGCACCAACTACGTATTTATTGAATCAACCATGGCTTGCGTAACATCACAAATATCCAGATGTTACTTAACTATAAAGATGCACTTTGAACTACCCTATAAATACTATCACTAATGGATTGGGATAAGATTCTCTTTAATAGCAGATCTGGAACTGTAACATGTGGAACCCTGAATGGCTGTAAGTCACCGCACCGTGTTTATGGCTGTTTTACAATCACCATGAAGCGCCTCAATACCAGTGCAAACACCAGTAAAGGAAAAAGAACTGACTGGAGCAGGTTCAGATAAAGATCAGGAAAGGCACAAAGAAGGGAAAAAAAAATAATCTGTGGGGAAAAAAACTCTTATACACACTTAGCACAGAAAAGATCAAACCAGAAGTATGTTACTAACAGTGGTTGTGAAGTTCCCAGGCAGAAGTCAGAACAGTTTTCACCACCATTGGGAAGGAGTTTGGGCCATGAGCAAATCTAAAAAGCTGACCCACCTACCACAAACGTTGAAAGCTGCATTAGAAAGTCCAACCTCATAAAATACATGAGCTGCCTGAGCACACCTGACTGGCACGCAATTCCCTTCCAAGTTTCTCCAAGCAAAAATCAAAGCTTTATCTTTGGTGAAGAAACGGTTGGTAGCTACGAGTGAATGATTCACCTTATTTTTCAAGGTCCATGAAGCAAACTGAGCAAGCTGGTGCCCAGGGCAAAATATGCAATACCTGTAACAAGCTGTTACTCCTCTATCCCACCTACACAGGACTCTGTGTCCCCCCCAGTGATTTTGGAAATACACACTGCAAACACATTCTCCAGTGATGAAGTCAGTTGTACTGAGGCTTAGGTCCAGATTGTGAGTTTTCCATCACATAAAATACCCTGCAAACATATTGAATAATAAGATCTTAGCATGTCTCACTTAGCTATCAGCTCAACCTTTATATGAGGTTATTATTATTATTATTATTATTTATCTACAGGGCCAGGAGGCTTAAAACATTGTGGGGTTTTTTCCCAAACTAAAAAAGTTGTTCTTTTCTTTTTAATCTTATTACTCAAAATGAGCCAACCAAGATCAGTCTCTTCTGAAGAGACAGCTGCAGTTTGGAACATGACTTATGAAATACTTTTTTCCCCTGCTAAGCCAGGCATTCATTACCAGCTGGGTAAAGTACCACCAGCTTACAACTGGGGTATCATTTTAATTTCATGTCTAAATCGTGAAGTTGCTCCGTTTTGGCACCAGCTCTTGTGAAGATGGGACCTTTCATGCAGTTACAGTCATCTGGAAACGTCTTCATTATCTTACACAGATGTAAGAATGCTTAGAGGATGTAGCAATGGGCACAGCAAGAAAACCCAACATATTTAGGTATATTAAAGCTGTATCTGATTGCCTCAGCCATACTAATTGCACTGAATCCTTGCCAAATCTCTTGGCTTATTACATAATCTACTAAATAGCTTGAATTCCTAAAATTAGTATGGGTACCAATTTGACCACAACTCCAGCTCATAATTGAGCTAAATCCATCTTCAAGGACCTTTAAACCATGGAATTTGACCTTTGGAAACCGTAGTGGCTTTATTTGCTGAAATACTTTGTAGTTGACAGCCGTGCCAATAAATACTTTAAAATCTCATTCAGAGAACGTCGCTGCTATATCCCATTCCCATCCTTACATAAAACCAGATTCACATGTGAAATAGTTATAAAACATTCAGCTGCAGAAATTCTCTCCTTAAATACAAGTTCACTTATTTTAAGACCCAAACACAACTGCCTCTTCAGTCTATAAAAATGCACTTCACGGTGCAAGTGGAAGTGACTGAAAAGGGAAAAAACCAACCCACTACAGAGGGCAGAGGTGGGATTATACAGAAGGAACAGAGAATTTCAAAATGATGGGACCACACTGGTTCCTACAAGAGTCCAAAACCACTCTACAGAAATAAAGAAAAAGCCCAAGATTAGTTAGGGGGGAAAAAAATAAATAAAAATATGACAAACTGTTCTGTGAAGAGATACAAGTCTCAGGAAACATGAAAGCTAAGATTTTTCTGATAAATTTGAGGCAGAAGAAGAAAGCTGGTAGAAGGACAGGAGAACCAAGCTCCCCTTTGAGTACATCTCCAGCCACAGCTCTGCACATCTTACAAACCTGGAAGATTTCAAACGTCAGTAAATCCAGGGAGGAGACACTCAAAGTTGAACAATCCAAGACTTTATGTTCCAGTTCCTGTCTGGGTCAACAATCCCTTCATATAATAGAAAGATGGGGCAAAAAAATGTATCACTCCCATTAAAGGAGAGGTTCAAAACACCCAGGGGCACGACTCGGCTCCTCTGCCTCCTTTCAGATGAGATACTTGAAAATCTAAGAGCCAATGAGGCAAAAAATATGATTATTAACTGCAGGTAGCCTTGACTAAAAGAAAATACATTGGGGAAAGAAAATGTTCTCTTTCAACAATTTTCATTCTGCTGTTTTGTCACCAGCATGAACTTTTCATACAAAACAGCAGAGTGATTTTGTAAGTTTAGTAAGACCTAATAAAATAATAAAGGCGAGGTTTTTCCAAAGGAAAAAAGACAAGCAAGCTAACTAAAGCTACGTAAAATAACAACTAAAGATTACATTGGAAAACCTGGGGTATCTGGAACATTTTTGGATTAAAAGCTGAATTACAACTGCAAGTGATCCACCGTAGGCTTGCCTTCTGCACCCTATTGAGAGAACCTGTCCACCCAAAGATTCTGTTTCTTAGATAAATCTTTAAAAACGTGGAGGTGTTTGTCCATTTTCTATTGGAATGCAAGATTTCAGCTCACATTGTTCTCCAATTGAACTAAATGACCCATGAATCATTCAGCTAACCATATGAGGGCATGCTCCTAAAACATGCACTTTTCTTCTGGTTTTACTTATCACTCTTGGTTTATTCAAGAAGAAGCAGAAATAACTCTGTAGGTTTTAGCTATTCTCAGTTCTCACAGGCAGAGTCAACAGAAGTTTAAGCAAACATGTCAAACGTCTCTCTGCAGTGCTCACTGCAGAACATACATTTTTAAAAAAGGTTTATCTTCATGTTAATAAAACTTACAACATCCTGTTCCTAGCAACGTCAGGTTTTTGAAGTATTTGCCAACACCTGAATTGGTCTCTTGCATCCTCCTAAGGAGAGCAGACCAAAGGAGAGGCACAGGCATTCCCATACACATGTGTTTCTTCCCAACTCAAGGAAGGATCATTACCTGCAACTCAGACTATTTTCTTACCCTTGGAATGCCTTTTCTGATTTCAGATCAACCTTTTTTAGGGAGCAGCTTTCCAAAAGCTTTCCCTAACTGCCCTGTATTTGACCTGCTAGCTTGTGTTTCATGTTTATCCTTTGAAAACAAACTAACTACCTCTTGGATCTTGGACTGCATCCTGGAAATCTCAACAGCCATCTAGTCTTATGACCATCTCAACAACTAGAAACAAGTTCCCAAACCTCACCTGCACCCAAAAGTTGTCTGTAACAATGTAGTGATGCCCACGCAGAAGAAAATGGTCCCAATCAACTGGCTGGTAGCCCACTGGTCAAATCCAACACACATGGCATCAGCCAGCAAAAAGGGCACAGCTATAGTTCCACTGAAACACGTTAAGTAATGCTGTCAAGAGAAAAATGGTTTGTTAATATTGCAGCTAATTAAAACGTAAACATACTTATGATCATCTTTTCTTTTGCACTGGATATTTTGGGTTTGAGTTATCCACCAAAGCCCTCACTTCCTGGTTCTAAGCATTTCTTCGAGTGTTTTCCTTCCAAGTGGAGCTATCACTAGCCTGTTGCTAATGACTGCTATTTCTGTAGGATAAACTAGGTTATTTACATAGCTACATGGCTGCTGTTCTTGAGGAGGAGGTATCTAGGTAACTGTGCTGAAAACAGCTTCTCCCTCAGAAAAGTAGATAAATAATTCCATTCACTTTCAACCATGTGAAAAACCATTAGCTTATAAATGAACTCAGAGCACACACAAACTGGGCTGCAAATAAGCTCACAAGTACCAGAAACTAGGTACTCATTAATTCTTTTTCAATGCAAATACCTTAAGCAAACAAACAAACAAGAGTCACCATATTCACCAATGCAAGTGAAAATCTAATCCCTCCAGAACTGCCTGTCCTCGAGGAAAGGCAGAAATAAAAAGGATGCATTGGAATGTATTTGCTTGGAGATCTCAACATACTTTACAGATATTAACAAATTCTCAGCATTCCTGTGGGACAGATATTCTTACCATTCGAGAAAGAAAGGAGATGAAATGAGCTGGTCTGCTTCACACAAGTGAGTGGCTGCGCTGGTAGTAGGGTCCAGCTGACCACTACACTCCTACTCACTGCAGGAAGCACGTGCTCTCACTCCAAGGAGTGAATTTGCCTGTGAGCCTACAGGTCCAGGATGATTCTATGGAGCTTGCAGAATTGAAATGACTACAGTAGTAGCTTTAATATTCAAGATTTCAGGATTAAACCATTATCCCTCTCCATTTTTAATTCCAGAAGTGCCAAACATCACTTTCTGAAGCTTGCCACTTTGCTTTTGCTCCCTTGTTTACTAACTGCTTCTTATAAATCTAAATATTGAAGTGAACCTCACAGATGCCTAAGCCAGAAAACAATTAATATAGATCATTGCACAGTAATCTTTGTGATCAACTTCGGAAGAAACCATCTTAACACTTTATTCAAACATGCGAGAGCATGGGAAGAATAAAATTATCACGTGCACAAATGCAATGAACTGCACAGAAAATGCTAAACGATTTGAAACATACCTGTAACCCCAAAAATATGCAGAGATACCAAGGAGGAACATCTTCAATAGTGTAAATCATGTCAGTTCTCTGTGCATCTAAACTGCCACTGCTGTCCAGCGTCTCTGCCAAAGAGCTCTGTGTTGATGGAGAGTGTGGAAAGGTGGAGAGGGCAAAAAAGCAGGAGAGGACACAAAGGACAAGAGTAGGTTACTGTTACATATGAATAATATTAATTTGCACTCTCAGGCAATTCCCAGATACTCCAAAGCAATGCCAATACGTTACCTTTCTAAAGCCTTTTACCTCAGAGAATGAGCCCATCTCCAGCTGTAGCTCCTGAATTCATACAAAATATGTTCACTGCTGTAAGCCATTCCCTGCATATTTATACCAACACCATTGTTTTTCTAATGATACAACCCATTTGGCAGCCAAAAGCTGCCCAAAAAATGGGATTATCATGACAGAACTGTTTATTTAAAAAAAATAAAGGCACAAAGGAAAAAAAAAGAATGAGAACTAAGCAGAAGAGTCAACAATGGCTATTTTCAAATGGCTGTCCTTGCATAAGAGCACAGGCAGGAAAGTTCCTCATTATAGTAATTGCTTCCCCACTTAATTCTTACT
Organism: Aegotheles bennettii; assembly: GCA_013398125.1. Taxonomy (NCBI): domain Eukaryota; kingdom Metazoa; phylum Chordata; class Aves; order Caprimulgiformes; family Aegothelidae; genus Aegotheles; species Aegotheles bennettii. The sequence goes on along the minus strand of VZRW01004416.1, from coordinate 51,713 downwards.
CAATTTCAGTCTTGGTTTGCTTTTTAGCCTTGAGATTCATTATTTTTGCTCCCGCCCCACTTCTAAGCAGTCAACAAAAAGCCTGAAACATTGTAACCAAACATGTGCAAGGCCAATTTATATTACTCAACCAGACTTCCTCCAAACCTACAGGAATTTAAGAAGACACCATACTCTGGCCTACCATGTGCCCTAATTTGCAGAAAGGTGGCAGACAGCTGACCACACAGACACCAGCATCAAAATCCCTGCAGATTTTCCATTAAAACAAGATCCAGCCCAATCATTTCTTCTTTACAACCAAGTGGAATCGTTTTGTTCAAACACTCTGGGTTTGAGATTCCTGAGAACAAAACCACAATGCTCCAAAGCCTAAACACCAACAACAAAAGGAGGAGGAAGTATCAGGTTTTATCATTTCAGCTCAACTATCTGAAAAATACCTTAAGTAACTCGTTCTGACCTAATCCACATAACAAACTCACGTGAAGTAGCCTTACATAAAGATCAGGAACTCTGCCAGACTTGTGACTTTGTCTCAAATGGTCTTTACTTCTTCAAAAACCACCACGCATCCACAGATTATGCTTAGATAATCTTCATTTGGTTTATCATCTACAAGGTCAGGGAAGCCAAACTGACCCACAGTAATTCCCTCTTACCTCTGCTTTCTGTTGGGAAAATAAATGCCATTGAATTCATCCAAATTCAAGGAGTGTAAATGACCCCACCACTATGGAAAGGTCGAGGGTGTTACAATGGAAAAACAAGATACAAAACACTAATTTCAGGAGATTCTTTTAAACCACGTTAAGCACCAAGCAATTTGTTCATCAGGGTTAGTTCAAATAAGGTACACGTCCTAAACAAATCATCTTGCCTATTTGCAGCACCAATGCAATTCTTTCATTAACTGAAAAATGAAAGACTGCTCTCCTGAGCTGACTATAAAAAAACAAAAAAAAAATCAAAAATAATCAAAAACTTGATTTTTAGAGCTTCACCTCATACTGGAGGAAGAGAACTGAGCAGCAGTAAACCTGTACACGTCTTGTCTTGAACTGGAACTTAGGGAAAAACGTGTACATCCTCACATCAGTGCAATTTCATGGAGATCCAAGGCAGGGCACAAAGTTGCTGACCCACAAAGCCAGGCAGAAGGAAGACAACAGGGCTTCTAACAGATAAGGCTTCTAACAGAAGAAATTAAAACTTTCAGGTATAATTGTCATAGCAGTGTCTGACCTACACAGCAAAGTGGTTGGATTGAAAACAAAAATCCAGGACACTCCTCATTCCTTCCAACAGCCAGACATCCTCTGTTTGGAAGAGGAAGCTTTCACCTTCATCAAACCTTTAGCAGCTAAAGGGAATTAACATAAAAGAGACCAAGATTGAACAATCAGGAATTTGAGAACAAGGGTGAGGTCTGGCTATCCTGCTGGTAAGTCACTAGGTAGTCACTGGCCCTTTCGTATCTCCAGCGTGTGCCTGCTGGTTTAATACAGTGACTCTGTGCTGGTGCTTGCCAAGCATGCCACAGTATGCCGTGGGGAACTGCTGGGAATGAACTGCACCTTTTGGAATGAGATACCAATCAGAGACTAATTCCTTTTTTTTAATTATTTTTAATTGGCCAAAAGTGGGACAACACAAAAAGAAAAGCACAGAACGAAATATAGACAGGGGAGGAAAAATGAAGCAGAGTTAAAGGTGGAGCAAAAATGTTGGGAGTGGATAGACCAAAACAAACCAACCCCAAAAACCAAAGAGGCAAACACCAACAAGAGTGCAAAACCAAAGCTCTGTACTAGTGGAAAGGACCAAAAGAAGAGCTATGAACTACGTGGAATAAGACCTTTAGAGAAATGCCTTAAATAACAAGCCAACGCATCCAAATAAATTCTATTAAGAAATATTCTATTAAGAAATAAGCAACATAGTATTGTTTATTTTATAGGGATGCAGCAACACAGTTATTTCTTATCTGGGCTAATAGTTTACTGTTTCAGCTAACAAATACTGCAAGACAAGGTAAGCACTGGGCATCCTCCAGCAGTTAAGTACATTTCAGTCCTCTTTGTTAAAGGCTTTTAATTCAAGGTCTTTCATTTGCTCTTTTGGGGGATGATCTTTCAAGAGAAATGGAAAGCCAAGAACAAACATGCTCCACGCACACGTATTTTAAGTGAAAAGCAAGAGGTTTGCCTAGATTACCAGAAATACTATCTCAATCCACGAGGCTGCTTGTTAGTTGCCACAGCCTCTCCTTTCACTGACAATTTACTGCAAGCCACAGCCAAGCTTTAACTCGAGCAGATATGGTTCATTAAAAGCTCATTGTCTCTTTAAGGTGAATTATCATCCATCTTTTACAGTTCTGATCACATGGATCAAGTGGAAGGGAGAAAAACACTCGTTTGGTAAAAACAGGCCATGAAGACATACTTTGATGTCTAGAGATCACTAATCTTCGTTGCACAATTTCATCCCAACACCTTTTGCTCAAGGCTTTTATCAGATTGTCTCTCTACACACTAGTCTGAGCATGCTCCAAAAACCAGCCATCACAGACATGTGCATGTCAATGGTTGCCAAAACTTGTCCATTAAAATATCAGTATGATCAAGTAAAGATGTATTTGGGATGTACAGGCAGACTATCTGTAAGAGAGAGAGAGCATACAAAGGCACACTGTGGCATTCGTAACATTCTTCTAATCACCTGATTAGAGTACATTTTAAATCTGAAATCCAGAAGTGAATTTTGATGTCTGAGTTAGAAAACCTTAACAACAGTCTTCGATATCATCCATCCCCCACCAGAAGTTACAGTCTCAAAGAAATGAGCATCATAACCTTCTTGCTTGGTACTAAGAGTTTTGTTCCTGTCTCAATTGGGGCATCTGAAAAATTTGGTCAAATTGAGACTTTTCAGAGATGAGGCTTAACGACAAAGCCAATTAGATATAAACATTTCAGAAAAAGGTGCTGTTGAGATTCACTGCAATCCTTCATTATTTTAAACAGTTTGAGAACAAAGGAATTGAGAAAAAAGCTGGGAAAATCACAACCAAATTGGTCTCCTTTGAGGCCTCAACTGTGTCTTTCTGAATAGCTACAATACAATCATCATTATCCTAAGGAAAAATGTTCAAGGGTTTTTACAAATGACCTGAAATTCATTCATAAAGCTGTCACTCAATAATAATAAGCAGTCCTCCACTTGGAAAAAAGACTACTTGGAAAAATTAAGTGTATGAGGTTGGAGCTTAGAAGAAACTGGGAAAGAAAATGGGAAAGGTCCCACTTGTGAAGGTGCTCAACACCACCAGTTACGTGAGTAAATACAGAAAAGCTTAAGAACAGAACAGAATTACCTTATCAGGGAAATCATGCAAAAGGTCAATGGAAATGAAGAAATCAAGAAATTGCATATTATGAGTTTTGGTGCTGGGTCAAAGGACATGAACTGCTTCTAACACTCGCTGAGTCATTCCCTGTGTTCCACAACCAAAATGTGTGACCAGAAGAGTCATGAGGGCAAAACTCTCCCAAGCCTAATCTGAATCTGCAAGTCAGCATGTTTGTTAGAGAAAGAAAATCTCTCAGCCACATGAAACATGATGGAGCCAGGCTTTTGTCAGTAATGACTAATGATAGGACAAGGGGCAATGGTTTTAAACTGGAGCATAGGAGGTTCCATGTAAATATCAGGAAGAACTTTTTCACTGTGNGATGTACTCTAGATGACCCTGCTCTGGCAGCCGGGGTGGACTAGATGATCTTTCGAGGTCCCTTCCATCCCCTTAGATTCTGTGATTCTGTGATTCTGTGAAACTAGTGTGGATAAGTAATAGAACTGAAAAAGCAAGGATGAGTTCTCACCTAGAGGGAAACCACCACGTACCTTTTCTGCTATGCCATTTTCTGTAGTATAGATGGCCATCAACTCTGTGTCTTCTGTATCTTGATCACCACTGGATGTTGCTCCACCATTTATCACGACCTTAAAAATAAAGCAAAAAAAAGAAACACAAAGTCTTAAATATTTCCTTCACATCATACCTCATGTCACTCAAGTTTTCTCCCTTGGCACTCGACATCTGCCTGACATTTGGTCAGAAAATGTTACAGGCATGGCAAGCAATGATTTCTGTAACAGCAGGTTTAGGAATATACAGGAACTTGAAAGACATCCCACGCAGCTCCTCAAAGCCTGGACAGTGTCAGGCAGGGGTGGGGAAAACAGCAGCAAACTGGAAGAGTTCTGCCTCTTAAGAATGAATATCAGCTGAATATCTCAAGAAGTAAAAGAAGACAAACAGAAGTTTCCTTGCTTCCTCACCTCCTACTCTTAGTGAAGCAGCTCAGGGCACACCAGAGGTTTGATGCATTCTGCAGCAGGACAGTTAACTGTTCTAATGAACTGCCTGGGGAATCGAAGGCAAAATAACTACAGACAACATAAACGACTGTGTTTATATATAAACAAGAACAAGTGGCAAAAGAGGTTTTACCAACTACTTGTGGAAATCAAGGGTTTGTACACCACAGTTAGAACAAAGCATTATTCACACATCCACACAGAGTTTGACCACATAGTACCTGAAGGTGTTACTTACAGGCAGGGTGAAAAAAGTGGGATGTTTAGATTCATCCTCATATTTGCCTTCTGCTGAGCCTCCTGCCTCCACTGATTTTGAAGTGGTGTTCTTCCCAATCCCCATCGTTTCCAGAATGCCCAGGACTTGCATGCAGCACCCAAGTGGATGCTTCCAGGACGTCAGGCCAGGTACTAAGGACAATTTCTTATTTAACAACAGCAGCACCTCCAGGAATCACAAAAGTGCTCAGCAATCCAGCCAGGACATGAGGGTTGTTTCTTTAAGTATCGTTAGCATCAATGGTACCTGGAATTGAAGAGATAAATTAATTTCTTCTTGATTATCTGAGATATAGGTACAAACACACACACACTCCACAGCCTTGGATCTTTTTCATGCTCCTGACTCACCAACAATTTCTTTTTGATTTGATGATTAGCAGATTATAATTTAAAGATAAAACTGATGGTATTTTAAATTCTTTTCAGGATGTGAATACTGTGATTCTTCTCCTGTGGTCTTCTATTATTAGTAGCATATTTAAACTCTGGTTTTGTTTCAATCTCACAGTCATTTCCATAGGACTTTTGGGGAACAAAGTTCACCCATACTCCAGCCACGCAGCAATGCAGACAAACACTCACTGCACACAATATTTGTGCTTCTAAAAAGAGTGTAAATTTGCAGACCTACTCATGAGTTCATCTCTGTGTAACTAAATCCTTCCTTTTAAAACAACTTAAATTAAAAAGCACTCAGGAAGCTTAGACTAGATGGACAGTGAAGTCTCTCAGAGAGACAGAAACAGTCCCCTTCTGCTGAACTTGAAATTATCCCAGTTGTGCAGGGGATATTCAAAGCAATCTGCCTGCTGATGCTGAAGCAACTTCTTCAGGATAAAACTGTGCTTTTTAATTAGCATCACTATTGTGTTGGCACAGGAACAGGACAGTTCGTACAGCTCACTGATTCTCTTTTGTTTTCCTATTACAGTACAGTTTTCCCACATTTGCTCCTTAAATCACACCTGCCAGTCCATGGTCATCCACACTTTTGTCATTTCCAAGACTTAAGGAACATGAATCAACACACTTGAACCTAAACTTTCCACGGGACAGCATAGAAAATTCTGCAACAAGCCAGGATTTGCAACCTGTGGTTTCTGAGCTTCAAAAAAAAAAGAAGGTACATGATAGAACCTGAAGAATGGCCTTTTCCAAATGGTATCAAGTGGAATTTTCTGCAAGAGCAGGAATACATTCAAGCAGCAAAACCCCCTGCACACCGGCGTTACTTCAAAAGCAAGTTAATAACATTTCCAGCTTCATTGCTAGAGGTGGAAACGCCGCTAATGGACATTGAAAAAACACAGTTATGTGTGTATGAGAAAGCAAAAAAGTAGGGTTGGGTTTTTTTTCTTAAGCCTCCCTTCCAAAATGCTGCTCAGGAAAATGCCAGCAGCTTGAATGTCTACTGTAACTGCAATGAGAAGGAAAACTTGACCCTTCTGCTAGGGGCAATTTAAGGCTGTTTGAGAAATTACAAAGGACTTATGTTTTAGAACCTCTTAATAGCTGTTAATTGCCCATTTGCTAGAAAATTCTGGTTAAAGAGATATTAATCTTTCAAAGCAACATAACTTTTCAAGAGAGAAAATAAATACACAGAAGAAATACTACTTGGGCACCGAGATACTCTTGAAGCACTCCTAATTAAATCAAAACAGAATGGAAAGCAGTGCCTTCAAAAAAGGGTTTAATTAAGACTTCTTTCTTGAAATAAGTATTAACATAGCATAATTAATTATTTGAACTTAAGACTAAAGGAGAAGACCAGTTTGAGAACACCATCACACCGTTCTGTAAAAAAAGGCATTCCCATTTTTGCAATAACCACCGAGTTCCCCTTCTAAAGTGCAAATCTCCAGGCACGAGCAGCAGCTTTGAATTAATTTGCCTGCTCCTGAGTTTGTGCCCAGATAATCCGTGATGCCTCCTCAACTCTTTACAGGAACACTCGTCTCAAAGCAGGTCTGAGACGTGATGTGAACACGTTAGAGAGGAGGAAGAGATCACAGAATCACAGAATCTAAGGGGTTGGAAGGGACCTCGAAAGATCATCTAGTCCACCCCCCCTGCCAGAGCAGATGGGTATTAGTTAAGGTTTGGGGGGCAGTGGAGGTACCTGGGGTGGGGTTTTTTGATTTTTTGGGGGGAGGTTTTATTTGCTTTCAGTGTAGTGGTAAAAGGAGGGGAAAAAAAAAGAATTTGCCTCTTTTTGTCAATGTAGACATATTTTATTCTCCAAGAAAAATCACTGATGGAGACAGGCGTAGTTTACTCTGGCAGTTTTATCATCTCAGACTGGAAAGGAAAAGGGAAAGGGCAGGATTACACCTCCCTAACAAACACAGCCATGCCAATACAACATCAGAGCAAGATTCAGGAGGTATTCAGGAGGTATATATAAACACTGGTTTAAGGTATTCTGGTATGGTAAGCTCCTTAGTTAGCATTAACTAGCATCTCCACTGATGAAAAGACCATATAATCCTGTTTTACCTTGCACTGCAGAACAGTCAGACTTCTATCTTCTCAAAGATGATGTGATCACTTCTTGGGAATTGTTCTTGAGAATTAAATCATGAGAGCAGGGAAATAACCTGTGCCTTGTATGTGTGTGAGGGTTCCCAGATGAGGATGAACAAGCGATTCCAAATCAACAGGCAACAATAGCCTTATCTGCTCCTTTTCCTAAGAGAGGGAGTGTGTGTGTACACACAATACATGCACACAAACACTACACGTGTGTGTGTTTGGGGTGTGTCTGTGTGTGTGTGGCCCTAGGAAAAGGAAAACAAATTCCCAAACACTTCTTGCTTCCACTCAGCAATTAAACTGGCATTCAATGGCACAGATGATAAGCAGAGGTTTTCAGAATACTTTCATTCTGCAATCAGAAGCATCACATTGAAAGAGAAATCTTTAGGCAGCAGGAGACCAGGTTACCTGAAAGATAGCATTCTTCTTTATCAGATCTCTTATCAACAGGGTGACTCAGACATTTTATAGCTTTCTGTAACAAATCTAACTCCTCACAGGCTGAAAAGTCATGTAAAAAGAGATAAAAGTCCTTCAACATCAGCTAGGTACACACAGTACAATGAACTGTCTGCAGCCTTGGATCAAATGGAAAGGCTGGAAGTGAAATTTCCACAGGGATACTGATTAACATTCACCTCTCTCTATACCAAATTATCTGCAGTGCTCATACATGATTAACCCAGAGAGGCCAAAAGCTGACATGGGTTTACAATGCTTCAGATAAGATTAGTATCTAGACAAATAGCCTCATGCAGGGATAGTCCAGGTGCAAGTGCACAAGAGGAAAACCCTCCCAGCTGGGGAAAGGCCACTCTGCATCTTTGACACAGAAATCAGATGCAGTATCAGTGGGATAGGACACAAAGCCATGGGAGTGTCTGGTTTGACTCAACACGGTACTTCTGACACTTGGCATTTTCATGACTACTAATACCATACTTTCTATTTCACCAAAGGAGCTCCTGTTTTGTTTAAACAAGCTACAATGCATTTCAAAGTTCACTGAAAGCAAAAAAACAAAAAGACAAAACCCATCAGAGATGGAGATGTACAATGCAAGACTGTAATTAAACATACTTTCCTTTTCCTTCCTGTAGTTTCTGCCTGCAAGCTGTTACTCTGCAACCTCTGCCACAAATAAAAATGCTCACCAAGCTATACAACACAGGTTTTCCAACAGAGAAAACTGCCCAGGTACCAAGACAGGCTGCACAAAAAGCTTCTGTTCCACAAAAGGTACCAAACTGCATGGAGTCTGCCTAAAAAAGAATTTGAAAACTCATCTCTTAATAGATTTAAGAGTTAACTTGGGCAGCACAGAGGATACAGAGAGACATAAAGTGCTTATAAACATGGAAAGGAAAAATGGACCAGAGCCCAGTAAAGGAGCAGGCAATGGCAATATATATGTCTTCTCCCTTGCATGCATTGTTTCCTTTCAAAGCAGCATCATTTGATATAGGATTTGGCTGAGCCACACTAAAAATGTTCCCTGCTTTTTTGCACTAGTTTGAGAACACCCAATAACAACTATAAAAGAAATAAAAAAAACAATACTAAGATTTGCTGTGATGGCATCCACCTCCACAGTGCTCTGTTTAAGGGCCTTTAACGCTTGAACCCAGAGCTTGGCAAAGCCAAGACTGAGAAAACAAACCCAAACTGACCTCCAACATGCTTGGGGCAGTAAATTGTTGGGGCTTTTCTGTTTGGGGTTTGTTGGGCTTTTTTTAAGACTCCCATTAGAAGTGCTAGGAAGCAATGCTGTGTTCAGGATATAGTGTCAATACTATAAAGCTCATCGCCCCACGTTTGCAATAAGCAGATTTAGAGGTTAACCCTTTGGAAGAAGCTTAGTCTGGACCTTAGGTTGCCTCATGATTGTCACAATGACTTTCAACTCTGAAAACAAGGGCAAGAATGATGCAGGGTTTTTCCCCCAGGAGCTTTAAGAGGGAAGTAGCTCTATGTATTTCCTTATTCGCCCAACTCAAAACAGAGACCTTCTAAAACCATGAAGGGGTCTTTCCAAATTCCAACTGGATCTCAAATTTCTATCAACTGAGCCAGGCCCACCACACAGAGATGTCAGCCAAAATACTTTAGACTTTCCACGTTGACTTGTGCAGCTGCTTTGATGAGACAGGAGACAGCTGATCCAGCATAAAGCAGAGCAGAAAAACATGAACAATGGGCACAAAGTTTGAACACAACTTACGTGGCCTGATTCAGAGCTTTGCCTGGTGGGGCTGAGGCATTTTAGAACTGGTACCAGGTCTCCTAAAACCACAGCTACAAGCAGAAGCTGCTGGGCAATCACTCTGTAAAGTGGCAGAACTGTCTGCAAAGACAAATGGAAATTGGCTACCTTATAGTCATGGTTTGCTGGAATCTTTCCCTCAAATCCCAAGTTCTGCTGGAGGAGGTCTAGGACACAAGTAAACCAGGTGGGGAAAGAGTTAAAAGGAGAATCTGAGCTAGTCTGAAAGGGAAGTGTGTTCCCTCCTACCTCTTGGCATAAGAGAAGTGTCAAACAGAATTAACTAGTTAATCAGTACCTGTGGTCCTCTCCTCTCCACCTCCACCGTGGAAAATCAGGAACTGACCTACATTCGGTGGCCCTACACTGCTGTGGAAGGGAAATACTCATTAAGGAAGCAAAACAGGCGTGGTTGTAAAACAAGCTGGCAATGAAACAGCACATTCCCTAGAGCATGCTGATGGAAAAGCTCCCAGGAGCACTAACATAGGTATGGCACTTGGTGAGCACATGTCACACCACTCTGAGGAAGGAACATACCCAGCCCAGGACCTTTCTGGCTTTTACAGATGGCTGAAGAGTCAAGAGAGCACTGCCTGTTGCATACACCAAGGAGATTACAATCAAATTAAGGTGACAGCTTAATTAAATCTTCAATTTATTATTTATAATCAGCTGACACTCTTGTGAACAACAACAACTTTCTCCTGGAAGCAGAGATGATGCTCAGCAGCAGTTGTCCAGCCTGACACCCACCAGGGCTTGCTCCACCAAAGCTTCAAAACACTTGAGGAGAACACCCTGAACTGCAACAGTACATCTGGAGTTCCACCACCTCCAATTTCAAGTGTTTGGCATCTCAAACTGAAGCACACGGTGTGTTTAAATACAAACCAAGGCATCCGTCGTGTCTGAGGTTATATTTTTGGCAATAGACTCACAAGAGAGACGTGGAAAGGGACTTGGACTCCCTGCACATCAGGATATTTTATTGTTAAGAACGTACTAAGTCTGAGCAGAAGATAAAACCAGTTTTAAACCCCAATTCACTCGTGCGTACCCAATACTGTGAGCACTGCAGAGCTGTTGCTGGAAAGGGAATGCTGTAGATAAACTGAAGATAAATTCTCAGTTCCTGTAGTGTTGGACAGCTATGAAAAATTAAGCCAGTAACAAATGCACCACATTTACTCCTTGTAGTTTAAGAGAGTGCAATTATGCCAAGCAGCTAGGGACATAGTAAAGAAAAATTGCATCCTGTGGGACAGAGCTGCTCAGTTTGGCTGCCAGCTGATGTTCACCAAGAGCCACGGAGAAGGGGGACAGGCAGACACACTGCTCACACCAGCATGAGAGAACCCAGGGAGATGCAGACAGCTGAAGAAGGCAGCAGGATGGATGCCAAGAGATTAGGGAAGTTTTGAAAGAAACTCCTTCACCAAAACACTGTACCAAACTGATTAGGGAAACAGCTTCTGCGCTTTCAAGGCCAGCAACGGCGACAATTAAGGAATTTTGTGGAGGCTCCAATTAGACAAGTTTACTTACAGGGTACAGCTACCCCTGGCCAGACACACAATTCAACACAAAAGCAAGGCAATTCCCAGTTAATTACAGAACAGCAGCTTTCTCCAGATTGCTATTGGCTCTAGTTAAACCTGCTGCACAGAATTTCTGCGCTGATTTTGTGCCGTTAAGGTATTAAAAAACAAAAGACTCCTCTTCCTGTTATTAGCCACACATCGTCTTCTGTGCATCAGATGAGAACCATAGGTACTGTGGGTTTGTCTTCTTACGTGTCCTCACTTTTACAAGCCTTGAGTTATGCTATTTTTTTATACTACAAGAACCTCAGAACAAGATTTCACTCTGCAGCCTGCCTGCCACAGCTGTTCACATCTACTCTTTAACAGCATAAACCCAACTCAGCCCGAGAAACTGATTCAGAGCTGTTAAAAATGAAACAATAATCAAGGGGGGTAAAAAATATCCATGACCAAATTAGAAGCAATCAAAAGAGTAGCAACTTTGCTGCTCTCAAAAGTTGTCCAAAAAGTCGCTTCATTTTTTCCCTGCAAAGCAAAAAGGTCCTCCCTGTTTCCAAGGATTCATCAAGTATCTCACCAGCGAGGCTAATAAAGGCCAACAAGTACTTAACATGATGCAACCCAAGTGCTGTCTGCAGCCCCGCAACCACAAGTTCAATTGCTTCACAGTGCTGGCCACGAGTATTACATCTCCAGATGGGTACTTGGATAAGGCACCCGTTGGGTCCACTACCCCACAAACTGTTCCAGATATGTAGGTGTGCCCCAAGGGCATTTTTTCAGCCTTCCAGGGGATTTTGACCATGTTATAGACGTGAAAAAAAGCTGCACAGCACCCACGCTTCATCTTCTGTTGCTACATGTAAAAGCCATCTTCCAGCTTTAGTCTTGAGCTTTTCCTCAGGCTATTTTGAAACTGAGCCTCTTTGGTCCAAAAATTACTCGTGATTTGTCTTTACCAGGCACCTCCTGCACCCAGAGTTCCTTCCCATGAAATGAAATTGCACTGAAATACTCCCATGTCCTTAAATACAGAGATTTTCCCACTTCACTCAAGAGCAAACGACATCCCTGCTTAAAAGAGGAGCCTGAAGTATAATTTTCTAACAACAGTTCACAAAAAGACATCATTTCCCTTTACCTGTGGTAGAATCAAAGTGCTGTTATTTTAAATAAGCCCAAACTTCCTAACATTTAGGTTTTATTAAAAAAAAAAAAAAAAAGGAGCCGATGGGCACTTTAAGAAGTTTTGGCCCCGAGCTCATTTCTCATTTCACTTCAAAAGTATATCTTCAAAGCACAAACATATACTTTCTTTGTAGGCACTAATGAATTTTTAAGTAGTTGGTGTTTTGACTGCCATCCAGAATAGTATGTCTTAACAACTGACCAACATTATTCGGGCATGTCTACACAAAGACGTGCAGGAAAGTTATGCCCAGCTCAAACCTTCTGTTGATTTAAAGCACATTAACTAAATCTCATTAACTTCCCGTGTGAATGAGCTTGTTGAGAAGAGGACTTCAATCCGACTGAATGAGACGTTTAACAAAGGATCTCGCAGCTTTCAAAAGCTGCACGTTTGGCTTGCTGATATTAATAAAAAAGAGCTTATTTAGGCTGTGATTCTACACAAAAATACCTGAAATATGAGCGTTTCCAGTGAGTATATAGGTCAGACTGAAGGTGTGTTTGGGCAAGCTGTTCCTTGCTCATCTTTCGCCCCCTTATGGTCTCATTTTATTGTTCCAATAGGCAAGTTTTGCCCAATTTCTGTGGGGTGTGTGCCACCCTCTGTAGGAGACCTCATCAACGTGTGCACAACGGTCTCCTTTAAGAGAGTCCTAACAGAAGGGCAAGAAAGAAGTCTACTCATGAATCCATAAGATTACATTTCAAAGAAGTGAAAACAAAATCTAGGAGATAACAATTGTACAGCTTGACGTCAAGTGACTGATAGCAAATTGCACCTGCAGTGTTCCCTAGATAGCAATGACACTCATGGTAAATAAAAATGAAATAGTGGATCACTGTTCTTTATAAAACACACGGCTACTTGCTTGCAGCACACTACAGCTCTCACTGGTTATGGCACACATTAACTTGATGTATAAGAGTCCACAGTGCTTACGGTCTCCCCGTGGAGCATTAATAACCTAAGAATTCTGATACCTCCACATGATTATGGATGTTAATACACAGTTCATTAAGCTCCACCAAGGCACTCAGAAAGCAACCTGAGCACACACTGGTTCTGTTCTCAGCTTTCTTTGTACTTCTACTTGGCACTTTGATGAAAGCTACTTTTTTTTCCAAGACCTTAATCACATTAAAACAAAGGTGAAGTTAAGAGACTCGTCTAGGAAAAATTCCATTTATTAAGCAAATCAGGGTAATGTGCCACCTTTTTCAACTCTGAATACGAAGCTTTCCAAAGGCTTAGGCATTCCTATGTCTACTTTTGAAATGGATACTTGCTCCTTGCTGAAAGAGAATAATTTTAGTCCAGTAAGCAATATAAAACCAGTAACTGACTACACACTTGAAAAAGTTCACACTGAGTTGATTTATTAGGCTTGTTTTGAAATAAATATTTCTCTTCTATTTAACATAACTTGATAAAAGACCTGGAATTCAAGAACCTTTCAAAAACTAAGCAAGATGCTGTACTTACGGGGCCAAGCATTCTTAAAACCTCATTTTTACTTCATAAACCTCATATAAATTCCTCCCATTTTAAAAATTAAAAGGAAGCCAAAGTTTACAGGTAAACAGGAAAGAGGGTAAATACTTCTGAGTCTGTCATTACAGTGATAACTTTAAATGAAAAATTAAATCCTCAAATCTGAAACTCAGTTTAATACCTAAGGTTTAACAGATTTAACTTAACCCTGACAAACTTAAACCTTAATTTATTAAGCTTTTTAATTAGCAACGCCCACACTAAAGCAGTTGAATTTTTGTAATCATCCCCATTAAATTAATTCAAAGCAGCTCTTACCTTCAGAAACCTGTACCAGCTCCTACAGACTGTCTCAACCAATTCCTCCACCTCCTTCCTTCCAGCCTATGCTCAGTGCAACAGTTGAGGTTGCGAGTTGCAGCCTGAAAGGATGCAGACATACCAAAGGAGGATTTTTATAATCTGGTACGGATCACTACATTGTATAACTGTATTGCATCCAATCACAATCCCTACGCCTTACACAACGGCTGGAACAGGGGAAGACACCACATGGTCATGAACTGTTACTACACCCCTCTGTCAGAGTTACGAAAAGAAACGGAGTCTCCCCGAGGAACAGCAGAGTGTGTACGGATCAACCCGACCAAGGAGGTTCAAGTGTTTCACATCAGCTGCAACAGGGAGAAAAGCCAGTCGGGGCCCCCAAAATTCGAGTTGCATAAATATTTACATGCCTGACTCCGACAGCTGTAATCAGGATGGGGATGTTCTCCTCCAAGTTAGCATTTCCATAAACCTCCGTTGTGCAACTCGCACAGAAATCTTTTTATTAGCAATTAACCAGTTTTCAAGAGGTCCCAGATCTCAATGCTCTGTTCCGTAAGACAAGGTTTAGCAATCCACAACCTCACCAAGAGCTAGAAATGCAAAATATTAACTTGTGCTGGGCTCATTTGCTTTCCTAATGGAAAATGCTGCGTAAAAGTGATGCTCAGGGCTGCAAAGTGAGATGGAACGGGAGGCAGGAATAGAAGTGAGTCTTGAAACAGCAACAAACCCCCCTTTATTAAGACACAGTCCTGCATGAATCTGTTCTTCTCTGCCTGACCTCTCTGGCTTCAGGCTGCCCTTAACACTTCCAAACATCACTTTACAATTCATCTCATCACAGCCCCTACCTCAAGTTATTGCTTGCCATCAAGTCTGCACACCCCAGCCCCATGAGCAAAGTAATTACCTCTCCAAATACATCAGTACTAATGAGACATCACCATTTCTTCTACAACCGATCCCCTAAGTGATGATTAAAAAAGGCCACCAGAAAGCACCACCCAACCACCAGCCGCTGCCCACATTTTTAGGCAGCATCTCCACCGCTTGGGCACAACCGAGAGGCAGCCAAGAGCCCAAAGGGGAGAATTATGAGCTCACTTTACCTGAAATGCACCTTTTAAACCCAAATTTGTGGCGGCAAACAACAGGCCGGTGGCGCCATCTAGCTCCCTCCTCTCAGGGAGTAAAGTCAGAGTTATGCAAGCGTAAAAGTTTGTCATCCGTCGGGTGAAGCTTGCTTAATTGGCAAGACCTGAAAGCTGCAGGTCACCAGATCAGAAATCGGCATGTGCTTGTTCTTGCATCAAAGACCCAACTACTGAATAGGGCACATTTAATTGAAAGCTGACATTTATTACGTGCAGCACTCCTTATTCATCATTTACCAAGAACGCATGGAAAAAAGCCAATTATCTCCACCGATGATTTTATGCAATGTGTGCGTACATAAAACCACATCATGTTCCAGCATTTAATCTCCACTGCAAAGAGATGTTGAAAAGTTTCCCCCCTCCACTTGTTCCTTTTCCAATTAATATTCCTTCCTTTGCTTCTGAATCCCAAATGTTTTCACAAAACAGCTGCCGATTTCAACAAGGAGAAAGCTTACAGCCCTTCATGCAAGCACTATTGTATCTTAAGTTTTAAGACCATAAAATATAAACTGCTGTACCACAGGTCCACTGACTGTCTGCAAAATTACTCACCTATAATATTTTTGAGGAATATGCTGGGAATTATATTAAAGTCAAGGTATTTGATGTCCTCATAGAGAGCTATAGGACTAAGTGATCTACAGCAAGAATAAAAAGTAACCTTCTGAAAGAAATAAGCCATTTTCTTTTTAACTCCAATGTCAAGAATTTACTTTAAGGACAGTTGTGTTAAACAACAGAGGGACTCAAATGCTGCTTGCCCTGAGTATCAAAGGTCAAAGTGTAATTGCAAGTAACGTTACTTAAGTATCCAATTAAACAAGACTTGTCTATTTGCCTTACAATTAAAGCTAATCGCTCCAAAGTTCATCACCGGCAAGTGAGTGGAGAATTTCATTATTCAAAAGATTTCTTTCCGATTACTTAGTATTTACACTCAATAATTTACTTCAAATAAACCACCTACTAACCTGGATGCCTTCACTTGAAACCCAGCTTCCATGACCGACAGTTTGGACAGATCTAATCGCAGGTTGTTTGGTTAAAATTCCTTGCAGTGAATAGGTACTTAATCACTGCCATACCCAAGATGAATGTTAATTCAAGATATAACTCTTGCAACTACTGTTTCAAGACAAGGGAGTATTTTACAGTGCAGCTTCCATCTCTGCAACACTGTGAATAAACAGATGGGAAGCTCGATGTATTGCTGCACTTTATTGATGGAAGTGGAAAAGCTACAGACAGTTTATCTTGCTCTCTCAGTGCAGGAGGCATTGTCGTGATGATCCTACACAGCCAGTCATCATTTTTATTACCTGCCTAACATCTGAAATTTAAACTGATGGGAGCATTTCTCTTGCTTGAGAATGTTACTCCTAGGAGGAGTTCACTTCTGATTATT
Source organism: Aegotheles bennettii (assembly GCA_013398125.1). Classification (NCBI taxonomy): domain Eukaryota; kingdom Metazoa; phylum Chordata; class Aves; order Caprimulgiformes; family Aegothelidae; genus Aegotheles; species Aegotheles bennettii. Next base: position 35,119 of record VZRW01004416.1, on the reverse strand, counting down.
ATGAGAAAACCTGATTTTTTGCCTTCTTCTCAGACATACAGTGTTCAGTTGAAGGATGAACAAACATTTCAGAGTTTCCTTCTCAAATTACAAATGTTTGCTGTTAGACACACACTGGAAATTAACTGACAATTTACAGGCAACCTTCTGAGTGTGAATATTTATTCTGAGGCCGTCCTCCCTAGCTTTGCAGCACTCCAGAGTCAGGATGAAATCCTCTGAAGTCACCAATTTCCACTATAAGGAAAACCATGCCTTGTGCATACAAGATGGGCACACAACGGTTATCTCATACGATCCAAACTGATTCGAATGTGACTCAGTGACCACAAACACCTGGCAACCAAATCCCTCCTTTGAACCTTCATATATTGCCAGGTAATAACCAGAAAAACACACAATAAAAAGGCAAGTCTGACGTAGTCACTGAAAAACTGTTAAGAGGAGGTCCCTCTGTTCCACAACTTAAAAAGAAAATAACCAAAAAACCTGTTCCAGCATAACAGACTCCTCACAAACATTGAGCCGTGGCAAGTCCCCCTTCTCAGAGCAACACTGTCAGATAAGGACACATCATCTTTGCACAAACATTCATCAGGAGGGTGAGGTGCAAGATGCCTCATTTATGAAGGTCAAATGAGTCTTCCGACTACGTTTTTTGTAGCAATCTCCTAATTTCAGTATTCTTCCCGTCAAAGTCATAACAAATATGTCATCTTTTACATCAGTGAAAAGATTAAATGTATACAGCAGACTCCTGTGAACATCTTCCAGAATACACTTAACATAATGCAGCAAACACAAGAAAATAGCATCATGGATTAGTAGAATAATAGATCCACTTCCACCCACAACTTGGAACAGCAGAAAGACTAAGCCATTAAGTCTGATCTTATAAAGACATTTATAAATCCATTGAATTACAAATTCCTTGAAAAAGCACTTATCAGAAGATACGCTTCAATACAAAAACATCTACTGTGCTCTTCCCTAATGATGTATCAAATATACACAAAGAGTTACTGAAATGCCTTTGAGAGCTTACCGTTTAATTCAATGAGCAATGCATGGTCCTGGGTACTAATTACATGTACCCCTGGCATGTGACTCAACCCATTAAAAGGCTCATCCCTCTCATCAAACAGAAAGGATACCTAGAGGCAGTCCACGTTCAGTGAATTCCACTTTTCCAGTTAGGAAATGCATGCTTTGTGCCCAACTTCTGTTCTTCTCAAACCCTAAATTAAGTTACAGCTCGTCCCTTAGAACTTTTCCTGCAACTGTGTGTTTTTAAATACTTGTAAGAAAAATCGAGGGTCTAAGATGAGCATCAAAGCAGACATTTGGTTCTTCTGTGTAAACAAGTAATTACAGGATGGAAGTGCTTTTAAAAATACCTATGGCTGATTTCTGAAATAAGAAAACGTTTTCAAGGCATAAAAACCACCACCAGAGCAGTGAAGCTAAAGCCACACACCCCACAGGCACAGATCAAAGCAAAGGAATGTGCTTTTTGTGACCCGCTATTGTGTTCACCATGTCCATAAACCAAGAAGCCCACGTCTCTCCTGGACCTCCAGGTATGTTTGTAATTAAAGGCAAAAGTTAGGATCATTTTTCTACTAAGTACTGAAAAAATTAAAACCTGTTTACTGGTCAATACAGCACCATGAGAGGCTGTGACCCTTAAAGCATCATTACTTGGGGAAATGCTGTCAACCTCAATGTATGCTTAGAAGAAGTCAGTATACAACCCAAACTCTGAGTATGTAAGAACTCAGCCAAGGGAAGGACACACAACCCACCTAGTAAGTCTTGAGTATCTAATAACCCTACACTAAAGAAGCTACAAAGGGGAAACTCTGCAGTTAGATTTGCCATCTACAACTTGAATCTCTTCATTTCCCAGAAGCACATCCCTAGGTGTGCTCACGGGTTCCAGCCACGTGCAAAAACCCATGATCTGCCCAACAGCCCTGACCTATAAGGTGCTGCAGATGACAAAACAGAGTGGGTATGCAAATTCCCATACTAAGTCTAGACTCAAAACATCTGCTGGTGTTATCTGCTAAAGTTGCAATTTTGTAATTCAGCTTTTTTTAGCCTTATCTCTCTCTCTCACTTTTTTGCGACTGCAAATAGTTTCAAAAGTGCAGGCTAAAGCTCTGTGCAGAAAAAAGAATAGCAAATCCATCTTGCTGTGCAAAGAAAATGGAAAGTTCCATCTTTTAACTGAAGTTGCTGTTATTTTTGTTTTCCAAAGGCAAACCATGTTTATACAAAACATGTTCATACATTTGCTCAGATGCCCAAAAAAATACCTGTGATAAATAGCAAGCAGACAGGTTGAAAACTCTGCTGCATGACTAAATGTTTTAAATAGGAGGGGAAAGAACAGATAGCCATGCTTCTCTTTGGAGATCCTGGCATCTCGTTCACAGCTCAGTAAGCAAAAAGCAAATGCGGCTTCGCAGCACTGCCCAACTGCTCCAGCAGCAGCAACTCCTCCTCCCACCCGTCCCAACCTCCTTCATCTGAAATGAAAAAAGCCCTTTTAATCTTCAAAGCATGGCCACGAGTCAATCTCAAACTTAGCTCCCTTTTTAATTTTATTTTTAATTATCCAGTTGGGAGAGTTATGCCCTCCTTGCTCAGTGACCTTTCACTCCTTCAAGATTATTTCAAGAAATCTTTCCTGGGAATAATCAGCAAATTTGTACCGCTTGCAGAGGAAATGTTTTGAAGGCTTCCAAGTGCTGAGGGGGGAGAAACAGCACGATTCCTTCACGTGCTTTCGTGCGAGCAGCCTTTGCTGTGTCACATGTACCCTCAGTTCTGCAGGACAAGTATCTTCTGGCTTCAGACTGCTGTGAGCACAATCCTGACACATCTGCTCAAACACCTTGCCAGAATAAGTTGTCACCGTGCTGGGTTTTTGAGCCCTCAAGTCCTTAGGTGGAGCCAACTCCCAGAAAAGCAGAAGGATTTCTTTCTGCAGAAACTGACAAAAGGCATGGCACAAGCAGACCATCTATTGCTGCCACAGAGCAATGATAGATGCTATTATTAATTATATTAGCACTAATAGATGCTATTTAATATTACTGATAACTGGTGGCCAACTATCCCATGAGTTCTGGTCACTAAGCACAGCTTGGTTTCCCACAGCCACGGGGAAAAATTAAGTCATTATTGCCATTAATGATTTTTCAGTTAAACCAGCCCTGCCCACACACTAAACAACTGTGTGCAACCCCGCGTTTGATTCCCACACGTTAAGCCAACCAATTACTAATTTATTAATTTCACAACAAGCCTGGAAGTGTTTATAGAGACAGGCTGGTGTTTAACCAGACTTGCAGGTTCATTTCCCCGTGCTCACGTTGCAGGCAGGCTTAGGTGAAAGTGTTTACACGCACAGCAATCATGATCTACTTCCCTATAAAAGTGCTTTTGTACATCCCTGCTCGCAGCTGAGAAGTTGCCGTGACGCCACTGGTTCAGTCCTGACTCCACAGGGACAATGAGTAGAGACAGGATGTAACTAGGACCTGTTGAAACCCAGCTAACATCTAACCTGCACGTCATAAAACATGTTACCCTGCAGAGATGCAAAATGTAATTTAGTCCAAGAGCTTTGAAGATTTTGTTTTTCCATAAGCAAGCGGTTAATTAAGAGTGCATTAAATATATATTAATGCATTAATAATAATTAATAATAAAATATATATTAATGCATTAAATATCCCTACAAGCAACAAAGCTGTTTAGGAAGGCTAAGTGAATTCTTCAACTGAAGTGACAGAAATGGAACAGTCCACTTAATACCATCCCAATTGCTGAGGAAAAGCAGAAAAAAAGGATAATATTTTGACAGAGTTCACATTACTTATAATAATACTGATACCAACTGTATGGTTTATTAAAAGAAAGCTTTCTTTTTCAGCAAGACATGCCTTTTACAAAGTATTTTGGCAATATTTAGTGGAGTACTCTGTGATTTTTGGCCAGTAAAACAATCCTTTTTTAAGCCACTATACTGTGATTTCAACACTGCACCTTACCGGGTCCTTCATCTGCAGGGCTCTTTTGTAGATGTCTGTATAGCACTACTTGAAAGAAAAAATAATTGCAATTATTCTTCCTTAATTGGCATCGCTTAAGATGCAAGATTTCTTTGCTGCTAGTATTTGGAATAATATAATTTAGGCATACATTTTGCCCTCAAACAAAATTTTCCATTTGAATAATTAAGAGGAGAAAAGACCAATACAGACAGAGGCTCCTTTGAATGTACCCACATGCTGTGCTGTCTCCATACTAAATCTATTACCTGCCATTCAACAAAACATTATCTGTCACAACACCCTCCAGAACAAAAACAGTAATTAGACTCAGATCTTAATACACTCGGCACACTGTTCTGTGGGTTTAGAAAGCAAGGAACAGATTAAAAATTGGGCTAAGACTGACTGTAAAATCTCTACCAAAACCAATCTGCCAAGGAGAGCTCAAATAATACTTTGGGTTTAGGCTCGTTTATATCAAGAAACTTAATAGAAGGCTTTAATTGACAGCTTTGCTTGATTTGATTGTGCCTTATTAGGCATCTTCATGAAAAGCATGAAATGTGTTTGATCCCTTCCAAAGAGGAGGAAGACTCATTAGCAATGGATGTTTACAAGTACCTAGGGCTCAAGATTACAGTTCTCCCCCTTCTGCAGAAGGGGCTTTTTACATCTATGTTTTTATGAGAAAGCTCTGGTGTCCAAAAGAGCTCGGGCTTCCGTCCTTTGCTTTTTCTGATATTTGCAAACAAGACAGACAGACAGTGAAAACACCAGCTCATTTGAAAGCCTGACTTGGTCAGAATCAACTCAGTTTATAGACCTCGGTACCTCAGCCACCAGGAAAACTCAAGCTATAGGGCCAGTAAACACTAGAGATTGTTCTTTATTATTTTCTATGTTCTGAAATGAATACAGCACAAATTGAGCTGTTCCCATTCAACTTTCAGTTTCTGGCTTGAGCAAATAAATAGATACGTTATCTTACTACAACAAAAACACTACACTAAGGTATTAAAAAAGAAAACAACCCCTTTGTCCATGCAATTTTTTTGTTTTAGTTTTAAAATTAAATTGAAAGAAACTATAGATAACCAATAAAAGTCTAAGAATCTGAATAAACCAGAACAGAGCCCTGTAAAATTATATTGATATTAACTATTATATTGTTATTAACTATTATATTGATATTAACTGTAATCTCCAAAAACTCTGCACACAAAATTAAATGGTACCCCTCAAATATGCACTTCCAGTACCAGCAAACAACTGATAACTGCTACTGTTCCCACATACGAACGGACACAGAACTGTATGAGAATATTGCAATTACATCTTGCAGGCTGATCCTACAGAACCTGGAGCTCCAATTTCTTTCTTGTCAGTCTGAATCCAAATTATTCCTTTGGTTTGGCCTTTATACAATGAAATGCTCATAAGGAAATGTTAATCTAAGCTTTTATCAGAAGCTCCAATCTGGTAAAATATGACCAAGCGAGAGCTTTGTGCATCAGGAACACTAAGCTCAACTTTTCAGAAAAAAATAATTTTGTATAAAGAAGGAAAAAGGGGGAGAAAAAAAAGCTGCTATAACTTGTAAAGTACATCTTCTGCAAAAATAAGGATGCGTTTTCTCTGCTCAGGTGTGGTAAGGGTCTGGATACAGGATCCTCCACACAAAAAGCAAGTAATAAACAGAGCAAAAAAAGTAGAATTTATTAATTTTTCTGCCATTGGGATTCAAAGACTCCATTCAAACCTTACCACAGCACAGTCCGTTAAGTGCTGTTATCTCTGAGACACTTTCATCTTCTTCAACCCACAGTGTAAGAAAGAGGTTGCTAACTTTGCAGTGCAGCATTTTATTTCCATTCCAAGCTTCTAAATAAAAACTGAAAGTGGTGACATGGAGTCACATGCCTGCTTCTGTGAGATACTCTGCATGACCTTGAACGCTGGTAAGAACATAGAGACACTTTTTGCTTTAAAAGCACAATAAAACTGAAATACTGAGCTATATATACAAGACAATACAGGTGAGCCATAAAAAGAACAAGGCCAGGAAAAGAAGAAACCCTTCAGACTGGTACTTCTGTGCCACTTCAGATGTGTTTCATGGTAGACTCCAGCGGTCAAAGATTTCTTTCCCATTGCTAACACCAGGACAACAACAACCAGAGCACTGGAAGATTGGGATAAATTCACTAAATGCTCATTAACTGCCTCATCACATAAACACAGCTACGAGCACGCTTAGGAGACCAAGTGTTTAAGGTCCCTTCCAATTAAAGCTTCCAACTGCACTTTATTCTCCTCACTTTTACAATCTCAGAAGCATACTAATAGCCAGCATACCACTAAAATCAGCCTTATTGCCCCAGGCTGCCATTTCACGGCCATGAAAAATAAAAGTAAATCCAATTAAGATGTGTTGCTACATTTAGAGCCCAAACTGCTCAAAGGATCCACACATGAGGTTAATGCCCCGGAATTTAAGTGCATAAAACCCCCCTGAAGTTGCTTTTTACTTGCTTTCCAGCACTGTTGTCTACCACGCGTTCTCAAAATGCTTCAGCCAACTCTTGGAATGCCACAAGCACTGCACTAGGTTGATTTAAAAATAAATTCAAACAACAAATTTGGGGGACTTGCAGCCATCTGAAAGCCGTTTGGTGAATCACTGCATTTCAAAACAGTCAAAAACCAAAATAACAGCGAGTCAATCTTTTCCTTCATCATTTCTACTACTCTGAGCCCATACTTCAAGCAATTTTAATCTAAAGCAAGCATAAACGAAATTAAAACAGTCCCTTTTATCACAAAGGAGATAACAAGCAAGTGCTGGTTAAATACAAACACACATAAACAAGCTCAGTTATTGCTTTTGTAGCACACAGAGCCTGAAAGTTAGAAAATACTTACAGGTACCGTCCTGCTGCTTCCAGCTCCTCAAACACAATTACAACCAGACTAATCTGCTCCTAAAAACCCAACTATCAGACAGAGCTTGCCTTCTCAGGCATTTTGCTGATGCCAATACAAGATCAAAACATCATTCAGAGGAGGAAGATTTACTGGTCTCCATAATACAAAAGCTCAAATCCAGCTATATCCATCATCCTGAGGTGCACGTGACACACTGTTACCAATACACATCAATTTTATTACATGCCTAGCAACGGAGGTTTTGGTGGAAGAATAAAATATCCTGGCTGCCTGAATGTGGCCAGAAGAAATTCTGGAAATTTCATTTCACCAGAATAGGACATGGTTTATTCTCTCCTGAAGCAGTTTTTCAAATAATAATAATAATAATTAAAAAAAAGTAAGACCAGACACTTGGATGGTGAGTGCATTCCCCTCTTGCCCTCCATAACCATCACTTCTACCTCCTGGCATGAGAACTGAGGCACCAGGAGATTTAGATCATTGGATTTCTAATTATAAACCCGTTAAAGACTAGTTTTACAATTACCTCAAGCTCAGCCATTCCTCTGCAAACAACAAAACGGAGTTGTAGGATAGGAACAAAGAGTATTTCAATATGTTCCTGCTGCTCAAAACAGAGACCACCAAAATGTGTGCTTTGGGACTTCAGCGGCCAAAATTCATCCTTCCCGAAACCACCAGGGAGTTCTGAAACCCTCATCGACCCAAACTCTCCCCCGGGGCCAGGGCACAGCCAAGAAAAGAGTCCCAGCTCTCTGCAGACCCAAGGCGAACGATGATTCACTACTTACCAGAATGATGACAACATTCAGTACCAAAAAATAAGTTCGTCAAACCGCTTGGAGCGCACTGGATCAGAGAACGATGAGAGATGCAGAGCGTGTCTCTGTACTTCTGATGCCATACACATTTTTATTGCTATGTTTGGCAACAGAAATGGCCATGATTGATGTTGCGTGCAAGAAATAAAACTAGAGCAGAAGACTTCTCCACTAGAAGACTAATTCTCCCTCCTCGGTCCTTTCTCTAGCAAGTGCCAGCAATGTTTCAACACCCCTATTCCCTTCCCAAGGAGGCAGTTCTGCTCCTTTCATGACCAAATCACCATAGCAAGAAACCCACATTTCAATTAATCTCTAATAGAAGAGCATTGAAAAAGCAGAGATTTCCTTCCTGTAACCTGAAAATGTCTAAATATCATCAGATTTCTCTTCTGCCTTCAAATAAATATCATCATAAGATGGTTCACAACAACTAAAAATATTTAGCCATAAAGAAAATACACTCCCCAGTAGTGACAGAATATTATGTGTAGTACCATGAAGTTAGTATAGTGTCTCAATGCACTTCAGCCCTGGGAACAGCTACAGAACATGGTAAATAGCTTTCATTTTAAATGATTTATTTTATTTACACTCTATCATGATGCATCTCTTTATTCATCCCAACTGTCAATATTTTCCTCCTGCAGCTTTTAAGTAAAATAAAATACACTGGAACTGCTGTCAGACTGTTTCATGACCACTAAGGCTTCATAAATAAGAACACTTGATACAAATAAATGTTTCCAGCAATACATGAACCATCATCTTCAATGGAAGAAAACCCATTCTGCGCAGCCATCTGCATTTTCTCTTGTAAGGATAAATGCATAAAGAAGTGTTTTAAAGTAAAATCAATCTACTGAAGAACTGGCCCCACAGCATCTTTTCAGGCTTGAGTTTTCTTACTATTTTTCTTACGTGGTTCACACAAAGACACTGACAGGAACAGCTACAGCAGAACAAGATCTTCCAAAAACCACCTTGCATGGGCCACTGGTTTGTAATCTGCTATCAACTGGAATAGGTGGACTTCCCCCTGTACACACCAGGATCAGAAGAGGTTAACCACTGCAGTTCAGATTAGGTCATTAAAGCAGCTTAACAGCCACTTCTGGAGGAATCCATACTTAAGATGAGTAAAGTGTCACCCATTCAGTTTTCAACCAACCTGAACAGCACAACAAAGCCACTCTGTAGCACAATGAGAAAGGATATTATCTTGAGGAAGTTAACAGATTTGGCTGTATCAGGAAGAAAAAAACCAAATAAACATACTGACAGAAGCAAAGAAAGAAAACTTAACTTGGTTTTATTTAAATAAAGTCTTTTAAATAGTAACTGTGTACAAATGCAGCATCTCCTACCAAGCCTTCTAAACAAATGTAGGGAAAATCCAGTCAAGTTTTCTTAAAAAATAAAATCCTCAAACACTGCTCTTAAGCTCCCCCTGAAGAAAACAGTCTCAAATCAAATGATACCAACAAAGACACCACTTTTATTTCTCCACTGGAATTCAACTCCCCATTAGCTTCAACTACAGAAGACAGAAATTCTCATTAAAAAACTAGCCCATACACATAGATCACTCAGTACAGCTTTAGCCATGTACACACAGGTCTGCCCGTGCCTCTGGCAGGGTAAGGAGCAGGTAAAAATTCTCCAAAGAAAACTGGCTTCAACATAAAAACAAGGCTTCTGTGGGCTAAACCAAAAACCTCCCTGAGCTCCCATCCATACAAGGGGACCAGCACCACCCAGGGGTCACTGCAAGGCTGGTGATGGATGGGGGCTGCTTAAACATTCACCAACCTGCAGCCCAAATTATGCTACTATTTGGAAAGCTGTTTTGCTTTCAGATTTGTTTCCCTACTTAAGATGCAGAATGAGCAAGAGGCTCATCCTCAGAGAACCTTATTTCCATCCAGCTCCTTACATCTACTCAACATGAGAGCCAGGTGCCTTGAGAAAGCAGTTCACCAAAGCTCAGCCTAGCTCAGAGCAGGGTTTACAGACAAGCGACAGATTGGGATGGATTTTAAACCGTATGAATGTGACCAGTTAAGGAACAGCAGGAGCACAACCCACCCTTGAGAATCACAGTCCTTACCCTCCCTCCTTCCCTTATCGCCAGGGCTCCACAAGACGTTTTCAACTCCTATTTGCATCTTTACTAAAGCCAAAGGCTTGTTTAAATCCATGATAAAAATCTCAGGGTTTGTTTAACTCATTGCTAGCCCAAGGTTGAACTTGTTCCAGCGCATCTCCACGTTAACACTGCTCTAATTTCAAGCTATCTGGATCATGACTCGAAGCTACAAGTAGGGTTGTAAGAGCTCATCAACTACTGATCCAATTGTTCTGTGTATCTCAAGGATTATTTTCCAGTTTACTAACCTGAGCTACTTGTTGCAATAATCCTTTATCTAGAGTGAAATCACCAGGCAGATCAAGGTGTGCAGCATTAAGTCTGGCTCTGGCAGTGTGCAGCACAGCAGCAACCACTCCACTATTCCTTCTACTTCTCCTCTAGGTTTTATAGCCTGCATCAAACTCCAGCTGCCAGGAAAATCCCCTCCCAAAACCAGCTTTTTTTAAGCCTAACCTGGGTAATTTAAAGCCTGCACGAGTGCAGGAACACCGTGCTGCAGTGAGGATGCACAGAAACATTAAACTCGCTGTGAAAAAGGAGAATTTGGTATTTTTATTTTAGTTGGTTTAGGGAGCCCAGCATTTACCTGGTGATTAACTCATACTACATGGGGCAAACGACAAGATGGAAAGAATTAACAGGCAAGGCCTTTACCTTGTCTTAAATACATCTGGGGCTTTCCCTTCCCTGCCAGAATCTTCCACTGGCTCTGCCTGCAGCTCCCTTTTGGGGTCAGCCCTTGCCTGCACTTACCTGGAGGGGCTCAGGGATCCCACTGCACCAGGCATTTGCCTCCCCAGTCTACAAAATGACAGTGACAGCTCCAAAATGAAAAGACAGGAATGAAGCTGTGCAAGCCTCTGCCTTTTTTCATAGAAGACGGGAACACAGGCAACAAGAGAAATGCACCATACAGGTGGTAGCCAGGCATTATCTGTTAAGGAAAAAAATCTAATCGAAGGCTTTCAACAAGCTTTGTCCAGGCATTTTTCTGTGCTGCCCACATCACTTATTTCTAGCCAAAATGTACCTTAAAACAAAAGGAAACCACACACAGCACCAAACGGGGCTCACAAGACAAAAGCAGAGAAGAAATATTCACTGCCTGGATCTGTACTAGGGAAAAAAAGCAAAGAAATAAATAAAAAGGGGGGAAAAAATCCAAAAAACCAACCCACCAACCTCAAAGTGTATCACGAGAACGGGATCAGCCAAGAAAGCGAGGCCACCCCTTGAGGACCAGGGGAGAATTAACCTGCATTTCTCCATCCCCTCCACAGGCTCCCGGCTCTGCCACCCATTTTGTTTCAGATTAAAAAAAGGGGGGGGGGGAAATAATTAATTAAAAAAATTAATATATTATCTCGACGGAACAGAGGAAATAAAGCACAGAGACAGAGAGAGGCAGGGATAGAGCCCAGCGGTGCCTCTCCAGGGCAGGTGATCCCGCCGCAGGTGCCCGCCTCAGGCATCTCCCTCAGCCGCCCAGGCCGTGCCCAGGTAGGCGCCCCTTCCCCTCCGCCCACCGCGGGCTGGAGGCGATGCCGAGCTCGGAAACGCCGGCACAGGGGACACAGAACGGTCGGGCGTTATAAATATGAAATAAAAGGGAGAGGAGGAGAGGTGCGGGCGGCGCAGGAGGGGCGGGAGCCGCCGCGGCCAAGGTGAACGGCGGCTGGGCAACATGGTGGAGGCTGCC
>VZRW01004416.1:960-23401 GCA_013398125.1 Aegotheles bennettii | reverse complement strand
GGAAAGGGCGAGCCGCGGGTGTGTGGGGATGGAGGGCGGCTCGCAGGCGGCGGGGGGCCGGGATGGAGGTGACAGCAGGCGGGAGGCGAGAGCAGCAAGCGCGGCGGGCTGAGGGGAGAGCTCGCTCTGAGGGGAGAGCGCTGAGGGGAAGGCGCCGGCGAGGCTTCTCCCTCCGGGCGGGCGAAGAAGGACGAGCTCACCTGCCATAGCGGGCTGAGGGCGGCAATGGCGCTGGGGGCTGCGGCTCCGCTCCGCTCGNCGAGAGCCCCGGGCTGGCTCAAGGGATGAGGAGGGCTCGAATCCCCTCACCTGGGGCGTTCCGTCTGGGGGGGTGAGGGGCGGCTCTCCCCAAGGTACCCCCAGGAAAATGGCGCTCGCCTGGTGCCACCACAGGCTGCCCTCAGCCCTGGGGGTTGGGATTCTTTGAGGTAAAATCCAGCTTTTATAATAGGAGAGTGAGCTCAGGAGGGGAAAAAAAGATGAAGCTGAGCCCCTCAAAAGGTGGGGCCAGACCACACACATCCCTGTCCCTAAAATCCCACTGATTCCCAGTTTGCTGTCAGGAAAGACAAGGCGAACCTGCCATGGTATCCCTCCAGCGCATGGAGTCCAGTGTTTTCAGGATAGAGTGAGCTTAAGAGGGGAAAAAAAGGTGAAGGCTAATGAAGCTGAGCACCCCAAAAGATGGCACCTTAACCACACACACATCCCTGTTCCTAAAATCCCACTGGTTCCCAGTTTTCTGCCTGGGAAGACAAGGTGAATTTGACATGATGCCCCACCAGCATATTGAATTCAGTGTTTTCAGATGGCACCTTAACCACACACACATCCCTGTTCCTAAAATCCCACTGGTTCCCAGTTTTCTGCCTGGGAAGACAAGGCGAATTTGAAGTGATGCCCCACCAGCATATTGAATTCAGTGTTTTCAGATGTCCCACAGACATCTGCCACTTCAAAACCCCAGGCTAACGATGGACGTGGCCTCTCTCATGTCCATCTCAGCGAAACCTGAAATTCCTAATGGGTTTTGATAACGTTAACTCGCTTTAATTTGGCTTCTGCCCTTTCCAGTGCGTGCAGCTCTTGGCCGTGTCAAGAGCCAGCCAGCTCATGAAACATTTTGCCTCTAAATGCTCTTCTGGGAAGCTGGGGCTGAGCTCCCACAGCCATCTCTGGCAATTTCTACCTCTTCTCCCTCAATGAAACCATGCTACAAACTGCTCATTTACAGTAGGTGTCCTTGAGGTAATATTGACTGATGCTGAGCTTTCTTCCCTCCCTAGCCCCCTTCATTATTTGATTAAGGTGCCTCATAGCTGTCAGTCGATAGGAAAGCCTCTGCTCCCCAGACCAGTGACACTAATTGTAATCCATTGCATCATTTTACCCAGACCTGCAATTCTTTGTTGATCTTTCAGATCTTTGCCTTAATAGTGGCTGTTTGTGCAGAGTTTGGCTACTGGGAGTGTTTACTGAGTATTTGTTCACCAGCTGTCCAACCCCTTCCATCCTGCTGCCCCCATAAAGAAGGTTTCATCAGATCCCATTAAAACCCAGGAGCTTATTTTAAGACTGTAGACCCTATGAGGCCTCAAGCATTTGTGCTTCTTATCCTCATGCATCATTTTTTCCACATTCACCGTGGTACTCTCCTTGTTAAGCTTCTAAAAGGCTTTCAAATGAACCATATGGAGAACTATGTAGGACACAGATAAGTCACAACACACCTCTTCTGCTGCTTTAGATCATAAACATCGATCCCTTAGCATTATTCAATACCTGGCTTTATCCCAAACATATACATACTGTTAGTGCAGCTTTTAAATGTTAATAGCCTTTGTTTGTAAGGGTGGAGGAGCACGGAGCCATGATGTAAGGGATATTTTATAATGCAAGATTGATTGAGACTGCACTGGTTTTGCTGTTGGCAGGAGTTTGTACAGGAAGATCGATCATGTGTATTCAGTGATGCAGTCTCCCCGTGTTCAGAAATCATTGACAGAGACACAGCTCTGCATGTATATATTCTAAGTATTATCATTTTCTAACCTGCCCTCCCCTGGTGAAAGATGGCAGAGTGAAATACAGGTAATATGGCAAGGGAAGCTCAGACACGTGCATCAGTCAGATTGAAATTTAACAGATAAAGAGACCTTGGGGTCATGATAATCCCAAGGACAAGCAGGCGAAAGATGATAGAGGTGGATTTAGTGCTCCAAGAATTGAATTTGACATAGCTAGACCCCCCCGGAACCTCGGGCTCAAACCCAGCAAAGCATTTTTCGTGCCTTTGTTTCCCTTAAATACATAAATCACGTTCCAGGTGGCCTTCTGTGCTGTAAAGTTTCAGGAAATACCCTGGCATTTCACTCATTCGGGGAGCCAGAGCCCATTTTGTGCTGTCACACTATCCTGCTGTTGAATTAAAAGTAATTGTACTTGAATTATTGGCATATATAATTTCTGTAGTGAAGAACCAGGAGGTATTTATAAAAACATTCAGACACTTTCTGCCTGAGTGATTCCCAGGACCATAAAAAAGTTGGAAGAATCACAGACAGAGGATGCACACGTGCATGTCCTTCATAACAATGCTATCCAGAGAAATTAGCAGTCATTAATCATTTAGTGTGCAGACCTTTGAGATCCTAAAGGAGACACCTTCCCTTTGTTGTTTTCTTTTTTTTGCTACATCTGATCCAAGAGATTATCTGAGCTCCTCAAAGCTCACTCAGGGATTTACCTGAACAGGTGACCTGTTGCTGTGTCTAGACAATTAGTCACAACAGAAGGCTTATGCCAGTCTTCCCAATTCAACCAGTAGTAAATTACCTATCCATCAAAAATATGTAGCCTGAATTCCTCCTGTAATTGCTCTAACTGGCCTAAATGATTGTAACATTGATTTTCTTCAGCTAAGACCATCCTGGAATCCCAATTCCTCCCTCTGTTCTTGGTACCAATCGGTCATTACGCTTGCTTTCATAATGCAGGATAAATATTATAGCATTAATGTAATCACAGTAGTAACGATTAGAGAGTGCATGAGCAAATACTGCTTTGATATCTGACAGCTCGAATCACTGCGACGTCTCCATGACAGTGTGCAAGCAGGGGCTTGACTTCGTGGTGAGGTTGTGCCTATGTGGAGCTGAAAGTTTCCACGGGGAGGTATTTTTGGGGGGACAGTTGAGCCTTTAGCCTGGGCTGTGTGTGTCTGTCCTTCTCTGCAGCCATAGAACACAATATTATTGTGATAGTCTGAAGTAACCTTTAATAAATATGTTCCCCAAGCGTGCCAGCTTCCTTTTGTTTGTTTCTTCATGGCTCTGTGCAAATAAAGTGGTAAGGACAGGACTACAGAAGGTCAGGGTTTTCTGGAGATGTACATTACTGGCATAAATTTAAATGATGAAATCTTTTTGGCTGGCATCTCGTCTGTTTACTCAAAATTTCCATTTTAAAACCAAAGTGCTAACCTCAAGTGGGACATGAAGAATTGACTCAAGTACAGGATCTCCAAAAGACCAAATCAAAACTTCACATCCAGTTATATCCAGGGATGATTGGTTTGGGTCTGGGATCTGTAGCTCATTTCCAATTCCCTACCTGGTTTTTCTTGGTGTGTTTCGAGGTTGTTGTTTTTTTTATTTAATGAAATAAAGAAATAAAAAAGCAGTTTGCCTCGTATCAGATGAACAAAATTTTATGTGAATCCCACAGATGGGGTCCAGGAGTTAAGAACAACTCCAGTGCACATATATATGGATAACAGGAATGTCTTTTACTGAATTACACGAAATAAAAATGAAACCCCTGGTATTTCAAGAGCTGCCTGGGAGGTGAAAGAAAACTCCAAAAGAAAAGGCAAAGAAAGTTAGCAACTCACCAGCAGTGATCTTTTTGCTTCTTCCTGTGGACTATGAAGTAGTAACTGTACAGGGAAGAGAATATTGAACTGGGCAGACCCTGGGTTTCTATTCTCTAAGGTAAGGAAAGTGAGAGTGAGTAACCCTTCTTAAAAAATGCTGTCTACCACCACCTAGTGGAAATCACCACTGCAGGTTCCCTGACCTACATAAATCTATATCTTGGGGACAGCCATGACTCGGTTGCTGTTTTCTCACCTCCCCTGTGTTATATGGAAACAGAGTCAGCAAATATTATTTCAAAGAACTATTTCTAAAGCTGAGCGACTTTCTGATCTGTCACCTGAGCTGTGTCCCTAGTTTTGTCATCTGCAAAACGGAGGTAGGAAGACCCAGGAAGAATTTTATGAGGTTTATTTAGTGCAAAGTGCTCCTAATAGCAAATAGGGCTTTTAGTCCAAGGATCTCAGGCTACTTTGGTCCAAGTACTCGAATTACTGAGGCTCCAGTCAGCGATCCAAGAGGAAGATGTACTGTTGTGCCTGCTATATGGAAAGAGAAATAGCAGGACCTGCAGTCACAGTTGCCTGCACTCACATAATAAATCAATAGGTGAGAAGGAGAAAAAAATCTGCATAGTTGCACGATTGTTGGATCCCTGTTGTCATATCGAGATGGTTTTACCCCTGGTAGCTTTTGGGGAGAGGAGACCTTCCTTCACCTTTGTAAATGCAAAATATTTTGTAAATGGAGACCAGATCCTGGCAGCCAGAGCCAGGCTTCTTCTACATGAAGCCCAGAGCAGCTTCCCCTGTGTCCCACTCTCGGGCTGCTCAGGCCCCAGAGACCACATGATATTCATCCAAACGTTATCAGTCAGTGTAGGGAAGGAAGAGTAATAAGGAACGCCTACAGTGACACTAACTCAACCCGACAGCTCGTGCTTTGGATGAGAAGCTGATTTTCTTGCTGCTGTTATGTCTGGTACCTCGGGGGCTGTACCAAGCAGATGAGCTTGGACTTGCTGAGTCAGGAGAAAGGTCTGTGTTTGGCAGAGGACGGAGATGGGCTTAGTCACCTCTCGGAGTTCATTCCCAGTCCTCTTTTCAAAAGCACAGCCCTGATATTAGCCAAGGGAGACTCCTTGGGAAGAGCAGGAGGGGGCCAGGAAAACAGCACACGTTTATTCTCCTTGTTCTCTTTTTCTGCTAGGTTCTAGTTGCCAATACTGCTGAGCCTCTGGAGCCACATCTGGCTGAGATGTTGTGGCAGCAGCAAAGGCACCGCAAGAGCCTGTGGCTGACAGCTCCTGACATTTCTGCTTTGCTGGTGCACATTCACACTGGAGTTTTGCTTCCAGCTGCCCATCGGATGAAGCCTCTGTCATTTGGAGAGATGGTCTCCAAGCAGGAGACAAGCTGCATTTTGCCACCTTGCATCAAGTTCACGTGTGGCTGCTTTTCAACGCCGTGGCAGTAAATGGCAGCTTGTGTTGACAGGCGTGTACAGGCAGGACCAGAGCAACTTATTTCTGCTTCATCTGCTTCCAAAAGTGAGGATATGGTACACAAAACCATTTTTAAGTCCATTAGAGGAATTCAGTAGCACAGGATAAGACAGGTTTTCTTAAGCCACCTCCACTGGGGGTTCAAAGGAAGGCCCTTTGCTTTGCAGCAGCACCCTCATGGTCACTTATATCTCAGCAGAGAAGTGATAGTGGAGAGAGAACCCCCTGGTTTAACCATTCAACACTTGAACCCACTTGCAAACAATTCTCAAAGAAAACCCACACTCCATCCAGAGAGGAAGGATGGTCCTGGATGTTGTCATTACTTTAACCCAAGACCTCTCCATATTACTCTACTTGAACGTGGAGTAACAAAACACAGAGTGGTGTTGGGAATGAGAGGAAAATGATTGCTGCAGAAT
This sequence comes from Aegotheles bennettii, assembly GCA_013398125.1. NCBI lineage: Eukaryota > Metazoa > Chordata > Aves > Caprimulgiformes > Aegothelidae > Aegotheles > Aegotheles bennettii. Next base: position 17,600 of record VZRW01004416.1, on the reverse strand, counting down.
CAACCTCCTCTAGCAAGTGGCAAAAGACAAAATGAATGAGCACAGCACTGAGGCACGAGTTAAAGATTGAAATAGGCACAACGAGCCCCCTACAAAGTTGCTTCTGAAAATGAATTGTCCGAATCACGCTGGGCAGATGCTGGGAATCATAATTAGCACACAGTGAGAAAAAGAAGAACTCTGAGGCAGCAGGGAGACCTGGGCCCAAACTGAAGCTCAACAGGCTGGAAACCGTCTGTGGCAATACTCAGTTCCTTCTTTCCCTGACAGCTGAGCTAACGCTTGTCACAGGAGTGCAAACCAGGCAATTATAGCAAGCGTGGATGCCACAGGGCTGGACAGGCTCACTATTTATAGTTCCCTACCAGCAGAGCTCTCCTGCTGTGCTGCAGCACACAGGTTAAGGTCCATGCCTTGAAGGGCTCACAGCTGAAATAAAAATAGAAAAAGGAAGGACCAGCAGCCCCTCTTATGGTGAGAGCCAGGATTCACAGATGAAAGGATAAAAAGGAAATCCACAGCAGAGTCTGCAGTAATGAATTCCAACCTCTCCCCCACAAATTGCTCTTTATTTTGTTAATTCCTTCCTTTGTTAACTCCTTCCCTGCCTGAAGTGCTACTCGTAATTAGTGCCAGTCTGATACAGTGTCACTGAAGAGTTCTTGCAAGCTCTGGCTCGTCTTGCTGCTGTTAAATTATCCCTACCTGCAGCAGAGGTGGGAGAAGGGACACGTGCCTGCTCTGAACTCCCTCTGGAGACCTGGGCCCGTGCCTCGTTGACAGGGTGGGAAGCATCGGAGCAGGACAGCATCCTGGTGTGCTGCTGCCTCTGCTGAAGGGATGATAAACTCCCAGGAGCAGAGCAGGCTGCCAGCTTCCAGCGTCCAGCATCTCAGCCAACGGCGGATGCAAGTCAGAGATAGTCTCCTTTGTTTCACGCAGAGCATTAAAACACAAGCTGATTGTAAGCTGAACTTTAAAGTGTCTTCTTAGCAATTTGAAATGCAGTCACCCAACAAAGAGAAACCTTTTTTTTTCTTTGTATTTGAAGTTGGAGGCCATCCACTGGCCTATTTTAAAGCCCACATTTGAACTGGCCACGTTACAATCCTGCCTCTGTTCTCGTGCAATAAAAGGCAGAGAGGATTCACTTGACCTGCAGTATCAAATCCAGAGAAAATAAGACATTTGTCTGGAAAAGAACCACCCGAAATAGCAGTGGAGAAGTCTTGCTGTGATGTGAACTGTTACTGTTGAAAGACACAAAAAACGAGCATGATAGGAGCTGGTAGACTTTTTCTAATTGATATATTCATAAAAAGAACTGCTAGAAAATAATATAATGGTGCTAATTAGTATTTGTAGCTCTAAGGACCTGAGATCTTTCCCTTTTACACTAACTATACTACATGCACAAGAGTAAGAAATAATCCTTGCTAAGGTGAGTTCTCAGCTTTCTTCACGGATTCTAAATCCACGTTTCCTTTGCTGAACGTGGCTTTGAGCTCTTGCTTGAGCCAACCCTCCCCTGGCAGCTGGCTTTCGGTCGATTGGTCTGACCGCTTGCGTTAAACATGATGCAACACAGTGTGACAAATGCAAGGGAACATCAGGATGGAGCAATGGAAATGCTGCATCCTATCTGACAGGTCAGCAGGAGGGAGAGGAATTATTTACCCTGGTAACAGCGCATGGAAAAGCACAGAGGCGGGGGGGTAGGATGCATTTGCAAACATCTCATGTTCCCTAAACTTTTTACAGCTGCTCTTTAGGCTTTGCAGCATTCTAAAGTAGACAATTATTACTATATTCATCTTCTACCTCTTTCCTCCTTCAAGAAACTGAGAAAGAAACCAGAAGACCTGGCTGTGGGATGTATTAACTTCCCACTATCATGGCAGCAAGACCAGATGTACCACGCATTTCTCACTGCCAAGGAAAGAAGGGTTAAAACCTTGCATGACAAGTTAACAGCATGATTTGCAGCAACAGCTTAAATAAATGGTTGCAGGCATGAAGGACTAGCAGGCAGCTAATCCTTTAAAGACTTAAGAGCAGCTACTACTTCAGTCCAAGCAAATATTTCAAAATAAAATTAATTAGTGGTGACTAGTGGATTTTTTTTCTCCTTCGATTTAACAGCCCAGGCTGAAATGGTGATTCCTCCCAGAACTCAGTGCCAAAACTGCTATTTCACAGGAGCAGAGTCCTCTCAAAGGAGATTCATGGCAATTTTGTTCCTTCTAGCAGTTGCAGCAAAACTGGAAAAGCTCTCTGTGAACCTCGCAGGTCTGAGAGCCACTTTCCTGCTGCTCCAGAGGTGGAGGGCAGCATCATGCTCAGTATCCAACACAAGTACTCTGCAGAGGAAGGAAGTGTTTGTTTCCTGATTCTTGTCATAAAAAAAGACCTCCTAATAATTGCCTTAATTCCCATTAAAAGAAGTTTCTCCACACTTTCCTAGACATGGGTGAAAGCATAGAAGGAAAGGCCTCAAGGTAACAAGTACCTAACCAGCACAACCCAGAGTCTGCCTGAGCCTGAGGAAGCAAAACAATCCATGAAATCATTTGGAAACAGTAATTTCTAATCCACAATTAGGCTTTTTTCCCAAGATTTTTTTTTCCTTGACCCTTGGCTCTGCCTCAGAACAAAGCCACTTCTCTTGGGAGGGAGGAATCTGTCGTGGCCCGCTGAACTGTCTGGACTATTTTTAGCTAAATCCAGCATTCCTAACAACCTCAAGCTGTTTGTGTATTAAGGAAGGAAAAAGGAAACCCTGTGAATGTGCACATCCACATTTCACATGGGGAGCACACGAAAGCATGGCTGGGCTGAATATGCAGAGCAGAGGGCAAAGAACATTTCAGAAGGCAGAGAAGGCAGAAAGTGAAGACAGGATTGCTGGAAGAGGCAAACCAAAGGTCTGTGCTAGCAGTTGGGAGGCCAGAGAGATCCAAGGGCTGGGCAATTTGCACTTACCTGCTACACTGCAGCCCTGGAGTAGAGCAGTGAGTGCCAAGTGGAAAGGCAGGATCAGGCAAGGAGTCCTGGAGGTGCTTTGCAGGTAGAGGTCTTGCTGGGAAAAGCAGGACAAACACCCCAAGGGAAGAGCCAGGAGGAAGCTTCAGGAGTGGTTTAGGGAGAGGCAGAAGATGTGAGGGGCAGCTGTAAGAATGGGCTGATGCTTTGGGACTTTTAAGGATGAGGCATAAGGGGGAGGAGTATGGGGAGAACATGGAGAAACTCATTTAGCCCACGGTATAGGCAGAGTGTGGGACAAATCTGATTAGAAGGGACAGAACTGTTGTGCCGAGTCATTTCTTCCTGCCCTGCAGGGTTTTCACGTTGTCTTTTATGCGAAGCAAACTCCACTTTGCTGTAAGCATAGCAGGATAGCACGGAGCCTCTCAGTGGCAAATGTTGCTGAATTTGGCTAATTGCAGTTGACAGAAAGCAAGCAAACCCTGACTGCAGGGACTGGCCTGAGTGCTCCTGCATGATGGGCACCAGCAAAGCACAAGAGATGCTGCTGCAGATTGGGCTGTTTGTTCAAACAAAGCGTTTGTTTAGGGCTGTATTTATAGCACAGGGGTCGTGTCCTGCGTGCTCCGAGCCATCACGTTCTCCCTCCCTCATCTCTGCAGATGGTTCACACAACTTCTACTAAAATATTTTCAGGGCTAAGCTCAATAACCTGCTGGCCAGCCCAGCCTCCTTACAACCACCCTGCTCTGTAGACAGTCAAACAGGCCAACATCAAGGGTGAAGTCACCCAAAGAGTGAGAGGAAATACAAATCACTGAGAAAAAAGACAAAGAAGGAGTTAGAAACTCAAGTTTCCTCTTGCTACATCACCATGGGACTGGCGATGGGTTTTGATCTTCTCCCCAGCCTCCATCAGCACAAGCACATGGAGAACCTCAGAAGGATCAACTGGAAGTTACTGCCCTGCAGGACTTGAACCCCCTCTTCCAGGATGTGGAGGCCCCCCTGTGGGGCCTGCAGCTGCTCCCTGCAGAGGCAATGATGTCTCTTTATAAGGCTCTGTGTGGAAAAATGCAAAATCATGAGCTTGTAAGAGTCACAACACTGCTGGCTCCACCAGCCTTAAACCAAAAAACAATTAGGAGCCCAGGACAGCATGGTAAGTCCTAGGCTGTGGCTTCACTTGGACCTGAGGCTCATCGTCTCCAGGCTGGTGAAGCTCCTCACCACTCCCTTCATCACTTCCAGCAACCTACAGAAGCACAACATCTGCCTCTTCCTTCAAGGGTTTATGAGAACCTCTCGCACAACGCTTTGGATAATTCTGGCTTTTCCCAGTGCTCCTTTCCAGTGCTGAGTTTATCTCCATCCCTCCCATTTTCACCACTTTCAGGCACACATACTTCTGCAGAACCTCCCCAAAGGGGCATTAGCCACGACCTTAGAGATGCAGCATTGGATGCGATGCTTGCCATAAACCCTCACCATCCCACACCTTATCCAATGCATGAGCTGGCATAGACCACTGCGTTGCTTTTAGCAGCATCTCTGGGTGTGAAGCATCTCCTGGAAGCCCACCGAGGTCCCACAGCCAGCATGTAGGCAGCAGGTTGACTCCTCAGCTCTACAGTTGAATGTCACCACTTGGTACAAGTCTGCTGCCTGACTTCCCAAGGGAAGCTGGCTGTGGGAAGTGTTAGAAAATTAGTTACACTGGACATCTTTGAGCCAGGAGCCACTGGTGGCCACCTCTCTCACCTGGTGGCATTTGCACCACCAGCAGTGGTAAGGAGGCTCCTGGAGAGAAGAGGAACAGGCCCCATTCTGCCTTGGGAAGCACAAGATGCTGTTGACAATGAGTCATGGCAAACGAGGAGCAGAGAAAGAGCAGTTTTGGATTCAGCATCATTTCCCAGGGCTTGTAGGTAACGTCTGCAGCTACCCAGGACTGTCTCCACTGCCACCTTGTTTGTTCCCCCTGGTTTATTCACAGAGATGTTTCAAACACCTCGTCTACATAAGGCAAGTTTCCTTTGATGTGAGGATGTTTGGGAATTTCAATTAGCTTTGTTCACACCAGTCAAAAATATTAAATTGAGTCTTTGCTTTTATAAATAATCCTTTGGGGGGGAATTTCTCTGGGACTGTTGGTAGCTCAGGCCAGAGGACTCGAGGTTCCAAATGTCTCTCCAGCAACTTTATGGTATTAAATTAAGTCAGTGATGGTATAAATGCACTTTACAACAGCAAGAGAAGAACATCACTGATGATACATGAATTCAATCACCCATAAATTAGAGAAAAGCCTAAAATCTGAGTGCCTGTTCTTTCTCCAGACCTTCTGTGCATAATAATACCCCATCAAGCTATATAAATGCCAACTATTTTTTCCTCTGAGACAGCTGCCTCGGCGAGTGCCCAGAATGGATGATGCTCAATAAAGGAAATAGCTCTTCAGTATTATCCTCATTCATCAGTGCTCAGCCAGTGCCTCATTTGTCATTCAAGCCCTGCTCTAGAACCAGAAACTTCTTCACAGGCGTTTCCCTGTTACCCTCATCGCTGCAGTGAGTCAGTTCTCCCCAAACCCACCCCCCCTTGTGATTTTACAGAAAGGGAACTGAGGAGCAGAGCCATGAACAGTGGGGTTTGGCATCCGAGCTCCAAGGAAGGACACAGCCACACACTTGGGGAGTGCAGCGAAGGAGCCAAACCAGCCATGCCAATCCAACCTCCACAGGAGCAGGAAGAAAATGGAAGAGGTCCTGTTGTAAGGTTTTGGTGCCTCTGTGCTGATTCAACAGCTTCATCTGGGCTAAAAGCTTCATCCTTATGTAATGCCTTAACAAATAAAAGAGCTGACAGCACTGATTACACTCAAACCTGCACCAGAGGAGCATCCCCACTATGGTATGGGCCAGGCTCAGAGAAAGAAAATGTTCACAGTAAAATTTTCCAGTCTCTTGAAATAAATGTAAACTCCTGTTATTTTGCAGGAGAAAAGGGAACCCTGGCTATTAGCCACACTACAGCTAGACAACCAACAGACATGTGAACATCTGGAGGCTTGTGCTCTGGAGGAAAACCATGCTTAGAATGCAGTATGTCAACTCAAAGAATGAAGTCGTCTGGATCTACATTTTTCCAGTGGTCCCCACACCTTTCCTCTTTCCCAGAAGTGGCTCTTTTTTCCAAATTAGGTGTCAGACAATCCCTGTGGGGAGGAGAATTTCCCTGTGACCACCCCTCATACAGACAGCCCTGTGAGTATTAGGGCTGGTTTTTATGCACTGTGCTGCCTGAGGACTTCACTTCTGTCAAATAAAACCATAAATTAATTAATTGCCTTTCCTCCAGAAACATGTTTTTCTCCTGTCCCTTACATTTACTTATCCCTCTTAATCAAGATAAGCTTCCCAGCTTTCTGCATCCTATCAGCCCACCTTGAAAGCATCTTCTCCCTCCCCCCCTTTTCCAATCTAAACTTCCCTTCCACTTCCTCTCCCCTTTCCCATAAACCAAACAAACTCACGATTCTCATCCCCTAAGAGAGGCTGATTCATGGTTTTGCGTCAGCAGGCACTCTCCTGGCCAGACCCAGCTTTAATTGACACGTTTCAGCTGCTGCCAAGCAGTACGTGACAACATCTGGGAAGCAGAGCTGCCATCAGCAGCATCAGGAATGGGGGTGAGGGCCAGCGTGACGCAGCAGAGCAGGAGAGAACGTGCACAGTTGGTGCCTTCAGAGCTGGCGAGGGAGAGCCTGAATTCAATCAGCTATTCCTCAGAGTACAACACTGGGGGATGCACAGGCCAATTAAGTCAAACGAGGGAAGAGATGGAGGCTAAAAACAGATCTTGGCTCAGGCTTTGGGTTTAATCTAGAACATTGGAGGAGGGAAAAAGGCAGTTTGAGGAGTACTTTCAGAGCAAGGCATTCATCCAGCACTCATCTCAACATCTCCACGAACCTGCTCTACACTGCTGGTGATACCTGTCCCTCTTCCTTTCAAAACCTTTCTGTCCACGTGAGGCACACCTGACCATCCTGGAGGATCAGTACCAGCCTGCAAAAGCCATATCCCAACGAACACTGCTCCTGCTACATGGCACAGCAAAAGGAACCAGAGAGTTGGACCCTGGAGTCCATTAGAAGTCTGGGCTCTTTGCACATTTAATAAGGGCTGCAGATGAGGTCCCAAAAGCCAATCCTGACCTTCTGAAGGAGAACGTTTTCCTGCTGCACTCCAGGCACTCTGGAGGTAATCCCAGCTCTGTCCCAAAGCCAGCCAAGGGTCCTGGAGAGCAGATGGAGCCATCCCAAAGCTGCTGGCTCAGCACAGCCTAATGCTGATTGCAGTGACTACGTTAGCGATAGGAAGCAGCAGGCAAGAGCAGATTCAGCTAAAGCCTTAAGCTGGTTGCCCACAACGATTTTTAGCACACACTGAGATCTGTGAATGTGAGAGAGACAAGTTATGATTTGTACACAGAATATAGTGAAGTTTATTTCTATTAAATACATCTACTTGCATCACTACTTGTCACATCCTTGTTCCCCAGGGCACCAAGTTCATTCCCACTTCAGGAGACAGACTGGTTTTATTTTACCTAAAATAGAGCTACCAACCTGTTCTCCCTGAATAACATCACTGAAGCTAGCAAAACCAATAAAAACAGGATTTATTCAGTACAAACTATACAGAAAGGTTTTTTACTGGTCTAGGGAGTTATGCACAAGGACAAATATACATACAGACAGCTGGAATGCAGGCGTCCCCGACAGCCACACGACTCAAAATCAAGATTTCTGGTATTTAGAGTCCTGGTCCAGATTCCAATTCTTCCCCCTGTCTCCATTCAGTTTTTTTAAACATAAGAAGCAAAATACCACTACAGTCCTTGTGAAGGGGAAGCAGATTTTTTGCCAGAGGTAACATGGCGTGGGAAACAGCTTCTGAAGAATGTTTGCTGGGGAGATCAGCTCAGTCAGGCTGAGGAGAGGAGCTGTATAGCAAATGCACTGTGTGTGTACATTAATTCATGCAAGTTTCCCCCCTCTTGTGCACAAGACTTTTGTTACTCCAGACAAAGACAGGACAAGTGGATAGGAAGCATTTCTGAGGGACAGAGAGCAAAAGGAGAAAGTTAACTATGGTGTTTGTCTGCAAAGGTAAACTCAATGCTAACCACAATCTCACCGAGAACCCAAAACTCTGTGAAACAGGAAAAAAAACCCAAATAACTTCTGCTGAAACTGGCTCAGCTATTTTTAGAAAATTGCTAGAATTGCCTTGCCCAAGAAGAACTTTTTACAAACAACCAACATTAGGTAACCAGAAGAGGAAAAATCCAATCCATCACATGCTTTCCCCACCACCTCATGTTGCAAAATCCTTTTGGTCAATTCTGTGTTCAAGTCCCCACCCCCCCCAACGAAAAAAATCTGCAACACCTCAAAACCAGAACTGGCATCTTGTGACTGATCTACAGGCTCTCCCTCGGATACCCAGGGTAATTTAACAGCTCTTACTGCCAGCCTAACTATAAATGTGGTTAAATACAGTGTGTTCAGTCATCGAAATCCGGGATGTCATCGTAGGAGTAGCCCCGGTAGCCTTTGGAAGCGTAGTAAGCGATGCGCAAGTGGTAGAAGCCTGGCAGGAACACCAGGATCCCGATGATGAGCACAGGGATAGCGCGGTCCGTCCCCTGCAGCAGAGAGAAGAGACAGGCAAGTGCAAGTAAGAGGAGATCTGTATGGAAAAGAGTCTCAGTTATTTGTCCCCAAGGCCTGATTGGCTGACAAAAAAAATGGCAATTCGTCTTAAATCAGAAATATCTCTGTTTTCTTCAGGCTGAGCTCTAAGTCCTCCTCCTGGCATCTCCTCCTTGCTACAGGAAACCCTCAACTGAACTTCTCCTGACAAGAGGGGTCCCTCCTCCTAATGCAAATCATGTAACAGAGCTGCCAGCCACAGGCTGGGTGCTGTGAGCAAACTCCCCTGTCTGTGCCTGGGCTGCTTCCGATAGAGCCCAAACGCTGCTGTGTCCCCAGTGATAAGCAGCAGCTGCCAATCCTAAAGCATTATGGTCTAATGGCTAGGAATTATGGTCTAATGGTCAGGAATATGATGGGATAAAGGTTGGACTTGATGACCCTGGAGGTCACTTCCAACCAGAATGATTCTATGATTCCAACTCCACATGGCACAAGGTAGAAGTGTGCCACAGAGGGGCACCAAGCCACATACCAACAGATCCCCTTCCAGTGGATCATAAAGAGATGAGAAAAGTGGTGGTGTGTCCTATAGATGCTTGGTATCTCCTACAGAAGTTACTCCTCACTAGAGTGATGATCCCACTGTGAAGTTTTTCCAGGACAGCAAGCTGACCTCTGCCAGGATGCAGTGTTGAGATGAAACCAGAGACACAGGACAGAGAAACTCAGCCCTCCCTGGCAGATCTCCAACCCAGCTATGAACCTGCTCCAGACTTGCTAACCAAAGACATCAGAGGGCTCTGCTCCTGGAGAAGGAGGGCTGTCAAACTCCAGCGAGGCTGAAGAGGGGATTATTTTCTTGCTTACAGGCTTCTGCTCTGAATTTCTACACTGAACCTCATGGTTCAGGGCAGGCTTTGATGGGCACGCAATGCAAAACTCGTAACCAAAGTTTAACCAAACCACTTACACCTTTGCTGATGTAGCCTGCCAAGAGGAGGGCTCCGATGATAATCAGGAAGGTCCCGATCATGAAGAGCACGATCGCCAGTGCAATTGCCTTGTAGGGGATTTTGGGTGGGCTCTTCTTGAACTGGATGGAAAAAACAACCATTAAACAGATGAACTCAGCACAGTTCCCCTCCCATCGTGGCAGGGACGCAGATCCCACAGCTAGCAGAGGTGACATGGGACTTCTGGAGGAGAAGGGCTGTGGTGGTGGCTGGCAGGGAGCTCTGTACCTGAGCAGCCCATCCTGGTACTGCACAGTCAGAGCAGCAGCAGGAAGAAGTTTTCTTCCCCAGTTTTTACCTGCAGGTCAATGTATCCATCATCAGTGCTGGAGAGCTTGGAATATTTGACTTTACTGCTGGGAATCCCAGCAGTCAGGTTTGTACGTGACGGCATCATTCCAAGGAGGGCCAGGCATCAGCTAGAACCTGGAAAACAACATCCACAAAAATCAGAGCAAGCTGGATGGTGGAAGTCTGAGTCATGGAAAGGCATCTTTGTTCTTTCTCATAAATGAATTCTTCCCAAAGCCTTGTATTTAAGCCTAAAGTATAAAAGCATGGCTACAGCTGCAGCAGGGTTTCCCAATATTTGAAAGCAAAGTCAAGCTAAGGCAGCACTTGTGTTTAAAACAAGATAGAAATTCCAGAATAATATATAACTTCTAAACCAGCTCTCATTTCCCAAGGAGATCACACTTCCAAGCAGGGAGATGTCCGAGGTCCAGCTATTTCTAAGCAGAGACACTGACAAATCAACCCAGGCCAGAAGTAAACAAAGGAGCTTTTCAACCAGCCGGATATTTTGCAATATTCATTCTGCAAAAAAAAGCCCCAAAACTACTGAAAACCAGACTGAAAGAGAGCTGTCATTCCCAAGACAGCTCGAGTCATGACTCAGAGGGAGTGTGACAGGGGATGAGGTAACAAAAAAACACCAGCGAGGAGCTAAGTCACTTGTCTGTCTCGCTGCGAGGGAGGGCAGAGCTTTATTTAGTTCCACCAGAGCCATACCCTGCAATTTCCCTGTGCCTCGAAGCCAACTCCTGCAGTTTTGCTGCCAGCAGTGCCAGTCCTGGAGAGGGGCAGAACCTTTGAGTCCAGCTTCTCAGGAGCTGAAGCTTGGATCTGCCCTGCTGACACATCCCTGGCTCACTGCAGAGCCACGTAGTGGAGCCCAATGAGAAAAAGTGCACATCCCAATCATTCCAACGGGAAAGGACAAAGCTGCTTTTCCATAAGTTGGGCATGGGAGGTAGTGGCACCTCATCAAAATGTTTGGGCTCTGCTTGAACTGAAATCCGTCGCCTCCTCCTCGCCAACTGCTGGCACCTTCCCCTGCCATCAGCTCTGCTCCTCCTGCAGTAAAATTGACTTTTCTAAAGAACCCAACACGCTCTGTTCTCAAACACCCCCAGCTGCACCTTTAACTTTGGCTTTTTCCCCCCCTGTAGCAAAACCCAAGCACAGACAAACCCCATTTCCAGCCCCATCACTGATGGAAGCATCGCCCAACACCCACAGCCTCAGCTCCTCACACATCCACGTTTTTCAGGTTATTGTACTCAACATGTGCAGGGGAGGGAGGGAGGAAGAAGCCAAAAGAAATCAGCACATCTAAAACAGGACAGATTTCCCAGCTCTGCCCCATTTTACTCCCAGGTACCACAGACCTCCTCGCTGGTGTTTATTTATTTACCAGGCAATTCCCAGCTGCTCCCTAGGAATTATTTCCAATTTACCCTTGTATAAATTGTCCTGCCTGTCCCATTACCTTGCTTACCATCAGAGTAGTTCCAAAGAATGTTTATCAATATGGTGATAGGTGTTTTATATAGATATAAATAGATATAAAAAACAAGAAAGAGGCTACTAAGGAGCAAAAAATAATCCTCAGACCTCACGTTCAAGCCCAGCTTCACCCTCCTTGTGCTCTGCGTTGGTTCAGGATCAGAAACAAGCTCAGTGCTGCTCTTTCAGAGGCAAAAAAAGGGTGAATTGTGCTTTTAAATCCCATTTTAAACACATCAGAACTGGCAGTGCCCGGGGAAGGCTCCGGGGCAGAGCGCAGGCTCACAAGGGGAGCTCGCCAGTAAACACAGACTCAGCATTTCCAGCCCAAACCCTGTTTATCCCCTAAATAAAAGCGATATATTTTTCTGTTCTCTGCCCAGGAGGAAGGGGAGTGTCATTCCTCACCCTTTTGGGAGCTCAAACCTCACACCCAACCCCTCCTCCAGGCCCGGAATGGTTTCCCTGCTGCCGAGCAGCTCCCAACAACGCCTGGGAATGCTCCCAGCACCATAGGCAGTTCATCCTGCCTCACAAAAAAGCTGTAAATCTCAAAAAAAAGCTGAAAATCTCCAAAAAAAGCCCTAAAGCCAGGCCAAGAGGGTTACCTACTGCCTGTGCTGCCGCTCAAACCCATCTCTCCCACCGCCGCTCCTCTTCCGCGCCGCGCCACAACCCAGGAAGTTTATTCATGGCCGTCGTTTCCTTCCAGGTTATGGCAGTGGCCTCTTGCTGGCTCAGTGCCTCTGGGTTATTTTCAGCCTCATGTAGCTGGAATCAGGAGAACAGGGAGAATTGGGAAGTCCTGGGGCTGGCTGGTGTGGGTCGTGCCCCGACCACGCAAGCCGAGGCCCCCCCGGAGCGAATCCATCCCGTAGCTTTAAATCCATCTGATTTTCTAAAGGTCTGGCTGTAATTAAGCTGTCAGCCTCAGCAGGGGTTTGCACTGTGTCTAAGTGTAACTGACTGCAGCCAGCGGATTATTTCTGGCACCTGGAATCACATGAACTCATCCCATGGAACACAGCCTGGGATCTGCTTCCTCCAACTGCTCCGAGGAAGGAACTGCAGGGATTGCCAGGGCTCTGCTTCCTCAAAGTTAATTAACAAAACACACTGGATCCAGGGCCTGAGAAGCATCATCTCCTGGAATTGCAAAGAATTCTCCCTCCCCTTTATTTCCTCTTGGTAAGGAAGCCTAAATATATCCATTTCAAGAGCTCACCCTCTCAAACAGAGAATATTTACTAAGTCTCCCCAGCTTTTGCTTTTTAAAGGGAGCAGCTGGAGTATTTGCACGCAGCAATGGCAAAGTAAACACCCAGCTTTAAGGATTTATCCAGCGAGCAGGCAGTGCCTGCATCAAAACACAAGTGGGTACTTACATTAAAAGGGTGTTCCTTCCAACGAAGCTGCTCAGTTTGATCATTTCAGCTGTAAAAAGAAGCTACTGGATCACTTGGTGTATTTTTACACAGGGGGTTGCTCCAGGCACTAACCCAGCTTTACACACACCATAGAAAACCAGAACCCTTCCCCAGTTCAACACCATTAATCCTTGCTCCTTTGCCACAGCTCATTTACTTGCTGTGCTTGTGGGTACCACCACGGCGACCCGATCTCAGCAGCATCACATTTGGAGTAGAAAAAAAGCCTCCAGGTTATCCAAGGTATCCCCTGTTCTGGGCAATAACTCAGCATTTGCTGAAAAATTTTAGGGCAGCTGAAGATGTGGCTTTCAAAATGGTTTCTTAAAGGTACTGAATTAATCAGCAAGTGGGGAATGCACTGGAGACATGAGGCAAGGCTCAATGTGGAGCTGAAAACCGAGCAGGGAGAAGAAAACGAGTCTAAACCATCTCTACTCATGCTGCAGTGCTACTACCAGTGCAGGGGCATTAATAAATCCTGCCCCCCAGCTTGGCACAGTTTATCACAGGGCAGCAGCATCATTCTGACACAGCAGAATTCGTTTCTCAATCAGCACTGCCACCTTGTGAAATTATAGAATCATAGAATCGTTCTGGTTGGAAGGGACCTCCAGGGTCATCAAGTCCAACCTTGATCCCATCATATTCCTGACCATCAGACCATGGCCTCAAGTGCCTCATCAACCCACTTTTTGAACACCCCCAGGGACGGTGACTCCACCCCCTCCCTGGGCAGCCCATTCCAGTGCCCAACCACCCTCCCAGTAAAGAACTTCTTCCTAATATCCAACCTAAACTTCCCCTGACGGAACTTCCTCAGCTAAATCAAGTTGGGTTTCCCAACTATCACTTTACAAGCAGTTTACGCTCAGGATCCTCTTGTGCTGTGGCTGGTGGGGAGTTCACAGCCCCCTGAACAACTGAGCATCCCCACAGCACCTGAGCCTGCAAACACCACTCACCACACAGCACTGATGGAGCCAGCTTCAGTGCTTCTTCATTCCTGACAAAGCGGAGTCACTCCGGTTCCAGAGGGCAGGGATTTATGGCTGGTAGCAATAGTCAGAGAAGAAAAAAACCCACCCAGCAGCTGCCTGAAGGTGTTTTCAAATCCTATTTTGCATCATCATGATGAAACACCTGCAAACCTTTTATCTTAGAATCATAGAATCATTCTGGTTGGCAGGGACCTCCAGGGTCATCAAGTCCAACCTTTATCCCATCATAGAATCATTCTGGTTGGAAGGGACCTCCAGGGTCATCAAGTCCAACCTTCATCCCTTTATCTTCAGTAAATCTGAACATGGCCACAAATAGCACTGATGAGGAGGAATTGCTGGTGGCACAGGCGAGTGCATGGTGTGGGACAAAGGCACACAGTGAATGCAACAGGCACAGAGTTGTTGTGGAGCTCAACATCACCACACCAGGAACAGCAGAGCCAAACCCAGGAAGGGTTCACACAGCTGAAGGAACTTGCAGTCACTCCTGCACCTCCACGCCCTCAGATTCCACCCAGAGCAGAGTGACAGCTACAGGAACAGTCGCTGCTAGAGGCAGCTCTGGCATCTGCTGAAGCTTAAGCAAAATGTTCCACAAACCTCTGCTCAAAGGAGACAGCACCAGAACAATTAATTGTTCATGCTGTAACCACACCATTTCAACACATCTGAATAAGCAAAGCAGAAACCAGGGCAAAAAAATAAGCCTCCAAGATTGCCTGTTGTTCCTTTGGAAAAGGGTCAAGGGGTACACGAGCACAGAGTGAGAAATCATCCATTCATCCATCTGCATCCACACAGAATGAACCCCATGAAATGATATTCTTTATTTTCCAAGTTTCAGTCAGAATAAGAGCATCAAAAATAAATGGATGAAGGTCAGATAAACTCACGGCATAACTGAACAGCAACTCTACAGTGACAACTACAGCTCCACAGGTGAAACGAAGAGATATCATCTTTGAGTTCAATATTGCACCCCTCTCTAACGCAAGTTAAGAGGAGTGAGACATTTCACCTTAGGACAGCATCTAAGAGATTACTGAAGTACAGGAATAGGCTAAAAAACCCCCAAAATTTCCTATTTCCAATGACACCAGTACAGCAGAGGAGTAAGTTGAAAAAATATTTACAGAGATATCTACACCACATGCCTAACAGTGCTCAGACAACGCTCCAACACACTCCAGTTGCTAACACCACCACTTCCTTCTTCTCCACGTTGGTTATCCTCTCAAGAGCTGATAGATCTCCCCCTCGGTCCTACTCTCATTAAGAGCCTTCTTGTTGGTCTTCAATCTTTGGAGCCAGGTAGTATTTTAAGTGTCCCATATCAGCAATCTTGTACTCCACAACTGGAAAAGAGAAGAGAATTCAGAAGGTTCTTCAGAAAAGCCACTCGGTTGAGTGTTCTGAACATGGTTCTAAAGTAGCAGCATCTTACAAGGGTGATTTCAAAGAGAATGAGTTCTACTTACCAAGAGGAACATCTGCGGACATGCTGAGTGTTACTGTAGGTGACAGGGGAGTGGCTTTGGTGAAGAAGTTCAAGTACCTCAGAGCAAAGGTCAACTGGACTGGCTCGTTCATTTCTATTGTCACCTAAAAACATCAGCAGCCAGGTTGGACCTCAAGAAATGCGACAAGTAACTCAGACACTCCACACTATTCTACTGATCCCATGGAGATCCCCAGGGGCAAAAGGACCTAAAGTCAGCAACTATTTATTGCCTGTGATCTATAAACCACAACCACACGACCCAACCACCCAGCTTCAGCCCCCAGTATGTCAGAGAACGTCACACCAGTAAAAACCTCAACACTGCAGACCTTGGTAACCACGAAGGCTCAACTTACAGCTTCTTCCTCTTTATCCACATTGCTGGTTTGTGACAGCTTTATGTTCCCATTGCCCAGCTCTCCATTAGCTGAGAATTTCACACCATCCTTTGCACAGGAGATGACGACGGCATCGCCGATGTGGCTGAGATCCCTGCAGATGCGCGCGAACTCAGCAGAAGGCATCTTCACCACACAGCTGTACTCCTGCTCCTGCAGAGGAGGCATCACAATTAAACTCCCACCAAGGAGCCTTGTGGGGTTTGTCTGCTCTTCCCAAAGGGGGTCATAGCTCCAAAAGCCACCAGGATGCTGGGTTGCATCACCCACAGCATGACCAGCAGGTCAAGAGAAGGGATTCTCCCCCTCTGCTCCACTCTGGTGAGACCCCCCCCTGCAGTGCTGGGACCAGTTCTGGGGTCCCCAACATCAGAAGGACACGGAGCTGTTGGAGAGAGTCCAGAGGAGGCCACGGAGATGCTCCCAGAGCTGGAGCAGCTCTGCTCTGGGGACAGGCTGAGAGAGTTGGGGGTGTTCAGCCTGGAGAAGAGAAGGCTCCAGGGAGACCTTGGAGCACCTTCCAGTGCCTGAAGGGGCTCCAGGAAAGCTGGAGAGGGACTGGTGCCAAGGGCAGGGAGTGATGGGCCGAGGGGGAACGGGTTCCAACTGCCAGAGGGGAGATGGAGATGGGATGGGAGGGAGAAATTCTCTGGTGTGAGGGTGGCGAGAGCCTGGCCCAGGGTGCCCAGAGAAGCTGTGGCTGCCCCTGCCTGGCAGTGTTGAAGGCCAGGTTGGATGGGGCTTGGAGCAACCTGGTGTGGTGGGAGATGTCCCTGCCCATGGCATTGGGTGGCACTGG
>VZRW01004413.1:7286-44782 GCA_013398125.1 Aegotheles bennettii | reverse complement strand
AAGAACTTCTTCCTAATCTCCCAACCCTTGTCAGGGCAAAGTGGAGAGTGCTGAGGACCGTGATGGCACCCCCTCCCTGAGGGCTTCCCTCCCTTTCTGTCACCATTCTCCCCCTTGTTTATTTAATTCCCCGCCTCATCCAGCACAGCAAATTTATTTATTGACTGAATCGCAAGCAACACACGCCGAAAAAACCCCCGTGGGCGAGGGTGGAGGGGGAAGGAGGCCCCGCTATGGTGTCACGTGCCACCATGGGAAGGCGAAGGGCCGCCGCTGGACGTTGATGCCGCAGCGGAACTCGCCCAGCCGGTCGTGGTAGGAGGCCACGTCCTCCAGGAACCGGCAGCGCAGGCCCAGCGGCTCCAGGAGGGAGCGGGTCCGTCCTTCCAGGCAACATTCGCCCCCCAACACGGGGCCGAAGGGTTTGGGGATACCCAGGTCCTTGGCCAGGACGATCATGGTGACCTGTGGGGTGACACAAGGGGAGCCCAGCGGCGTCGGGACTGATGGAGCCGAGGGAAAGCCGCCGGCAGCCCTCCTCCATCAGCCTCACCCCAAAATGGGGCATCAACACCACTTTCTGCAGCCACCCTACCCCAGGCCTCCAAATTCACCACCATTTTCTCCTTTTTTATCACTAAAACTCATCCCTAACCCTTGCAATTTCACCACTTGGAAAGTTTTTCACCTCAAAACTACGTAGTTTAACCCAAGCCACAAATTTATGGTAAACCCAGACTTATCCAAGCCTGGCTGGAGATATTCTCTGTTTCTGGGCAGATTTGTGGGATTTGGGAGAACTCCTCGTGGTGTTTGGAGAAGACCTGAGGAGTGGAGACCCCCCCTCACCATGTTGGGGAAGTAGGGCACGGCTTTGCCCTGCTTGTCGAGCTTGAAGAGGGCTGGCAGGTCGATGATGTCCTCCTCTGTCAACCCCAGCTCCTTCTTGAGGATGTCCCTGTTCCAATCGATGCAGCGCTGGAAGGGATGGAGAAGAGGGGGTTGAGGGTTGGACACAGGTGTCACGGTCCCCAAAACCACCTCACTCAGGAGGAGAACCAAAATGCAACACCTGCACTTCAGGGTTTGCATCACCCTGGGGGTTGTTATTGCAAGACATATCCATTATCACCAGAAATACCAGTTATTACCTGGACATAGTGGTTCTGCTGCACCAGGATGTCACTGGAAAGGACCTTGTTGATGGTGACCCGCTTTGTGTCTGTCCCTGAGTACCCTGCAGATGGAAACCCCTGTCAAAATGAAGCAGCACTACTGGAAGCCTGGCTTGAGGTGGGGTACAGAGATGGAAATGTCCCCAATTTCCTGAATTTGGGGTTAAGTTTGCTGGGAATCTCAGCTCTTCATTTATTGGTTGGGAGGAAAACCTCTGCCCGTTGAAAAGAGCGTTGGGAAGGTCCTATCAACCACCCTCCTGCCCACAAGAGTCATCAGCTCCTAAATATCTCTCCTCAGCTCCATAAAACCAGAGCTGCCACCTCTATCCCTTGTTTGGGGATGGTCAGATGCTGGGCGGGTGGCAGTGACCCAAGAGGGACCCTCAGGGGTATGGAGACCTTCCCCAACCCCATCGTCGATGGGTGATGTTCAAAACCATGCTTAAAGGGTGCCCAAACTGGGAACTGAAACATCATTGGGAAGGGCAGGCGAGAGAAAATGGTGCTGATTTGGGGTGACACAAGAAAAAATGGTGCTAATTTGGGGTGACACGAGAGCCCCCTGGTTGTCCCCACTCCGTGCTGGAGCTCTGCTGGCATTTACAGAGCTGCTCCATCCCACCAAGCAAGCATCCCCTCCGTGCAGAGGGTTTTATCCCTCCCGGCCCACACGCTTTCCCAAAATAGGGTGTGAGGAGGCTGGGTATGGTGGGCACCCATCCCGCTTGCCAGCTGTGAAGGACAACAACCAGGTGGGAGAAGGTCCCCACGTGCCCCCTGATACCCACAGCACGTCGGTCAGGCGCTGCCGCCCTCGAGCCAGCTGCTCGGAGAGGTGGCTCCGGCTGTCTCAGCCCACATCAAAGCTTGGCCGAAGCCACTCGCTGTCCCCTTGCCTTTGAACATGGTGGCTTCACCCTGGCCCTCCTTCTGCTTCTCCCGAAAGAGCCGGTAGCACGCGGCGGGGCTGGCCATCAGCATCCGGAACCGCTGGGGCGACAGGAGGGAGAGCAGTCACCAAAAGTGACACAGAATCACAGAATCCCAGGGGTTGGAAGGGACCTCGAAAGATCATCCAGTCCAACCCCCCTGCCAGAGCAGGGTCACCTAGAGTCCATCACACAGGAACGCATCCAGGCGGGGTTTGAATGTCTCCAGCCAAGGAGACTCCACAGCCTCTCTGGGCAGCCTGGTCCAGTGCTCTGGCACTCTCACAGGAAAGAAGTTCTTCCTGATATTCACATGGAACCTCCTGTGCTCCAGTTTGCATCCATTGCCCCTTGTCCTATCATTGGTCAGCACTGTAAAAAGCTTGGCTCCATCGTCCTGCCCCTCACCCTTTACATATTTGTAACCATGGATGAGGTCCCCCCTCAGTCTCCTTTTCTCCAAGCTAAAGAGCCCCAGCTCCCTCAGCCTTTCCTCACAAGGGAGATGTTCCACTCCCTTCATCATCTTTGTGGCTCTGCTCTGGACTCTCCCAAGCAGTTCCCTGTCCTTCTTGAACTGCGGGGCCCAGAACTGGACACAGGACTCCAGATCAGCAGAGCTGAGCAAAGAACCTGAGTTTAAACTCTTAAAATGAAGCATTTTTTATGTTATTTAGTGCCTTTTTAAACGTGGGATGGGTCTGAGTGAGGTGCACTGATTTAAGCTGGTGGTAAATACCCACCTACCTGCCCCCACTCAGGGAACAAGGAGGAAAGCTGCAGCCTGGCTGCAGTGGGTCCAACCCTGCCCACCCCAGGTGGGGTTTATAAACCCCAGGAGGACTTTGCTGGAGGTTTGGGTGGGCTGGGATGGTGGGTGAGGAGCGTGGCTGCTGCCTCAGTGGATGTTTTTGCCTCCGGGCTGGTATTGCATTGCAGGGGGGGAGGATGGAGCAAGCGAATGGTCATGCTCTGACTTTCCTAGGAAGACCAAAAATCAGGGTTGGAAAACTGGGATCTGTGGATTTGTAGGGCCTGAGGTCCATGCATGTTCTCACTTGCTTCCCCCCAGCAGAAGTGGTCTTGGTGGGGTGCAGGAGGCTGCTTGCTGCAGTCCTGGTGGCATCTCTGATGGGCAAAAGAACCACATGGAGGGTTTGGAGTGGGGGGGCTGAGCACAAATACTCCTTCTGTGAACCACCCAGGTCAAGGCATGATTTCCTCAGGGGATAAAAGTCTCATGTCAGAAGCAGTAGAAACCTTTGCAGGCACCTTTTTTCCTTCCTAATTTTGCAGATGAGGTGAGAACCCAAGCAAGTCCTGGTTGGGACTGTCAAGAAACAAGACGTGGGTTTTCCCTCAAGGTGCCCTGATGGGTTTAGTATCTCAGAAGAGAAACCATGGAGTGGCTCAGGGGTTTTGGGGTACCTTTGTGTCAGAGGTGGGCACAAAAGTGACGAACTCATCAACGTGGCCCATGGAGAGCCAGTCAGAGTAGAGCTCCACAGGAGCCTGAACTTGCTGGGCGTAGAGGAAATCCCGCACCATTCTGGTCATCCTCCTTCCTGCAGATCTGGGGGTGAAATCACAGAATCCCAGACTGGTTTGAGTTGGGAGGGACCTCAAAGCTCAGCCAGTGCCACCCCCTGTCATGGGCAGGGACACCTCCCACCACACCAGGCTGCTCCAAGCCCCATCCAACCTGGCCTTGGACACTGCCAGGGAGGGGCAGCCACAGCTTCTCTGGGCACCCTGGGCCAGGCTCTCACCGCCCTCACACCAAGCAATTTCTCCCTCCCATCCCATCTCCATCTCCACCTCTCAGGGATGGCTAATTAAGGTCCTTAATGTGATTTTGGGGGGTGACATCTAGGGGTATTTGTGGCTTCTTTGCTCCCAAACGTGTGGGTTTCCCATCTCTTACGTGGGGAAGCTGCTGCCGATGAGGATTCTCCCCAGGGGATACTCCTTCCCTGCCACGGTCACTGGTGGGCTGACCTCCAGGTTGCCAAAAGAGTCGAGGCTGGCGATGGCTTCAAAGAGGGGCTCTCTGCTCATGTAGCCAAAATCAGGACCCTGGGGAAGGAGAAATTGCTGGGAAGAGACCCCCCCCCACCTCCATGCCTTTGCTTTTGTCCCTGTGCTGGGCTCAGCCTTGTTCCAGTGGGTAAAAATATCAAGAGTGAAGGCATGGATGGGAAGAGGCTAAAGGAAAGGCAGGAGGACAAAGGTCTCTGGGTTATCTGAGCTCTGTAATAAAATGCAAGTGCAAGGGGCAGAGCTGGGGCATCAAGAGATCTCTGCTATCCCGCAGCCAGTGGGGAAGTGTCTGCATTAAGCTGATTAATTAGGTGCTGGGGTAGTCCCAAAACCGAGTTTCTGGATGGCTCTTGTCAAATCAGATGAACTTCAGCCCCTGAGGGTGAATCCACCCCAGGCATAAGAGCCACCCAAAGGGCTGCACTTCACCTAAATCCTATTTAATCCCCGATTTTTTGGATCTTAATATATCCAGGATTTCCAGCGTTGAGTGTGCAGGGGGTAATTAACCCTCGGTCATGGGCCAGCAGCCCAAGGGACAGATTGCAGTGTTAAAAATGGGGCAAAAATGGAAGTCATGGGACAAAAACCCTGCCTTGAACCTGTTCTTCTTGCTCGTTGGTTCAAGTCAACGTGGGCTCGGAGCTCACGGCAGCCCTGGGACAGGATCAGGTACCTGTTGGTGTTCTGTTAAACCCCAATTGTTTATTAGTGCTGGGTTCCCTTCAGGCTAAACCCAAAGATGAGCAGGGAGACCCGGGAGTGCCCGGTTGTGATCTAGAAGTTGCTCTTTTTAAATTGAGGGTGTTTGGGGAAGCTGGGATAGGCTTCCCAAGGCTCCCCACGCATTTTTGGGGTGCAAGGCTGGGGGTCCCATCCCTTCTCCGGGTGCTGCGGGAGGGACTGAGCACCAAACACCTGCTCCTGGCTTACTTCAGCTTAATAAACCACAGAGCCACTCCGGTTTCAAGTGCCAAGGCAGTGGTTCGTCCCGGGTTTGCGGGTTGCATCCAAGTCCTATCAGTTCCAGATTGATTTTGAGGAGCTAATTCCCTCTCATCTCCTTTTTCCTTGATCCCGGGGGGCTCAGGGTTTGGCCAGAGCAAGGGGAGGACCCGTGTGCACGTTGCGTTTGGCTGAATATTCCCAGCTGGAAAATGAGATTGGAAAGATTGGCGTGGGGATTAGGGGAGGCTTCGAGGAAGAAATTGGAGCATAATGTGTTAGAGGCTCTGAAGGCTGGAATTGCTTCTCCAAATAGGAAGCAAAGCAATTCCTAAAGAGGGCAGATAGGAGCCGTTGCTCAGTGTGCTATTCCGACCCTGCCTGGTGAACCTGGGGCTGCGTGTGCTCGTGTCAGGCACGAGGAAAGATGCATTTCAATGCATTTGAAAGCACTTCACCTCCCCCAGAGTGATGTGAAGCCAAAATCCAGTGATCTGTTGTCTTCTCCAGTTCCTGTCGGGGAGAAGAGCGGGGCTGAGACTGTTACCAGGGCCCAGCTGGGTGTATGGGCAGAGGTTTGGTGGCTACCTGGGGATGTTCTGCCCTTTCTGCAGCAAGGAATCGTTCAAGCCATCTCCTTTCCGTGCTTGTCTTCACCGGGCTCTCTCAAAGCACCCTGGCCAGGGTCATTGCTCTCCCCAGCAGCTTTCTCTGCACCATGGCTGGTCCTTTGCCTTGGTGGAGAAGCCCCACAGGAGGGTTTGGGCAGCTGGCTCCATCTTGCTTGCTTTGGAGCAAGGAAATTGACTCCTCACACTTTGCTTTCCTCTCCTGCTGGGGAGCTGCTGCGTGTTCACAGGTGCAGAGGAGGAAAGGACAAACCAGCCCATTGCTCAGATGCTCAGGGTGAAGAAATCCACTCCTGTCCCAGAGCTTGGCAGGAATCTTTTGCTCCAAGAGGCTCCATGGAGGAGCTTCATGAGCTCCTCCTTCCCTCTCTCACTAGCAGCCTCTTGAGAAAGGATTTTCCAGATAGCTGAGATGTGGATTAAGCTCTGATCCTGGGTTTGAGTGAGGGTGAGGCTGTTGGTGGCCTCCCAGCTGGAAGTGGACAGGGTGGTATCTCCATGCAGTTGCATGCAGAGGTGTTAAACTCTCATTTTTCCAGCAATTCATTGTAGGGCCTCCAAGGAGCCAGGCACAAGTAGGGTTTTAGAAGTGGTGACATAGGCTAAGCCTAAAAACCTGCAAGCTGCTCCTCAGGCAATGCAAGCAATAGTCCTGCTCTTACCAGAAGCTCCTTGACAACAAATTGCTTCCTCCCTCCATCTTGAGGGGAGTCCAGCACCACCGGGAAGCTTTTGTGGGGAGCATGGGTGTAGCCAAACTCAATCTCATCCTAAAGAAGGGAGGGAAACCCACATGGAGCACACCAGCAGGGAGGGAGAGCTTTGCTCCCTCTCTGGTGCCCACCTACCTGTATCCAGCGGTCCCCACGGTTGATGTAGCCAAAGCAAACCTTCAGCTCGCAGCCGGCCTTGTTCACCAGGTTTTTTATCTCCTTGATGAAGAGGTAGTTGTCCTTCAGGCTGGAAAAGGGGATGAAGGGCTGCTGGAGGATGGATATGTCACACAGGCAGCTGCCTTCTTTGCCCATCACCTCCCAAAACTGTCTCTCCAAGGAGGCCACGGGGCTGATGCTGATTTCTCCAGGGAGGCATCACCCTCGACTTGTACCTGCAGACGAAGACGTTCACTGGTGCCAAAGTGTTGGGGGTCATGATCCACGGTGCTACCCTGAACACAACTGTGTCGGTGAAGACTGGTGTACGGGGGACACCCTGGGGAGAAAAGCAGAAATTGGGGACTTTCTACACTCTGTTTACCACTATTCCCCCCCAAATACCTTATCCTTGAGGTCATTTTGTCTCCATTAAAGCCCCATCCCTTTCTCCATGCCCCTCTTGGGCTGTTACGCCCCTTCTTGCACCCCTTCCCTGGCCCTCCGGACCTCAGTCAGGGTCTCCAACAGGCTGACGTGGATGGAGACCAGCCCACAGAAGGTGTCATCAGGAAAGCGGAGCCCCTCGACGAAGAAGTCGAGCTCAGCAGCCCCACCAGTGTACTGCACGATGTAGTACAGCTTCCTCCTGCCCAGCACATGGACGTAGCGCTGCCTGAAGAAGGGGTCTGCAAGAAGAGAAAGGGGGAGGTGAACAATTCCCAAAGCTTCAGGAACAGTTTCGAGCCTATTTTGCTTGTGGAGGTACCACAATCCCTCTGTGTTGGAGCTTCTCCACCTGTGTGGAGACAACTTCATGTGGCAGAAGGACCTTAAAACAGGAGCTGAGGGGCTTGTGATTTTGCAGTCATGCATGAGACAGGGAAAGATGTCTCAACATTTCCTTTGATGGAACCGTCACTGGGAAGATGTTTCCATGGGGTTTCTGCCCTTTGTCACCACCTCTGACCTGCTGTGGGATGGCAACGCCACCAAACCCTCCCCCAACAGGCTTCCTCTGACTTGGAGGACAAGACCAAGCTCATTAATGACATGTTTCAGGGCTGGATGAGGGCTTTTGGTCCCAAGGAATAAATTACTGTGCCCACAACAAGGAACAAGGAGGGGAAAAGGTGTTGTAGAACATGGATAAACACCTGGGTGTCAGGACACCTGTGGGATTTTGCTACTCCTTTGCTGGCTGACAGTGGATATTTGGCTTTATGGCCCTGTGCCTCTGCTTGTTATCTCTGAAGCTTCCCAATTGGTTGAGAAGAGAGAATATTCACATTTGGAGGAGGGAAGCTGAGGGCATGACTTGCTTCAGAAGGGCCATTGGAAGAGGACAAGGTGAGAGATGGGAAGAAAAGAGCTCTCAGGGACCTCAAAAGCACCACAAATGAGGAGGAAAGGGCGGAGGAGGAGGAGAGGAAGGACTTACTCTGCACATGGAAGACCCCAACTTTGTCAGCGTCAGAGATGGGGATATGGAGAACGATTTCATAGCCCCGGGGCAAACGCTGTGGCCCTTCAATCCTCAGGACCATCTGAGACATGTCCAGCAAATCTGGGGGGGGCAAACCAGAGATTAAATGATGGGGGATTGCACAGTGCAGCTCTGGTCAGCTTGACTGCTCCCTCCTGGCGTTCGTGTCTCCCGTGCCAAGAAATCTGCTCTTCCCTGGAAGCCGGAAAAACAACCTGTGGCCCTGCTGGCAAAGCTTGTGGTTTGTACCTTGAAACAAATGCCTTTTATTTTTTTTCCCCACGCAGTCCCTGGCCTCAAAGAGCCGATGGGCACTGGCTCCGTGTGGCTTTTGTTTTCCAGGAACAGACAGGTATTCCCGGCTGCCGGCTGCGTGCCTCGCCCCAAGGTCCTCTCATCCAGGTGAAGCCGAGCTCTGCCATCAGTGGCACCTTTGCTGTTTTTCTGGCTGCTCTTCCTGCCCCTGCTTGACTGCAATTAGTTTGCATGGCATTAAATAGAAGTAAATTCCCATGTGAGAGCTTACTCAGCAGCTTGGTGGAGAGCAGCTCGGGGGCAGCCGGTTCCCAGGGAGAATTTCATCTCCCAGAAGGTTACAGAGGGGGAATAACGGAGCGTTTTTGACTTTATAGGAGTTTTTTGGAAGCCGTGTTACCTTCTTTGTGGAATACCCTCTTGTCGTCGCAGTCTGGTGGCGGAGTGAAGGCGCTCTCCTTGTCGCAGCGGACGAGGAGGATGGCCCCATGGCCCTCAGGTCCCCAGGTCCAGCTTGCCTGAAACACCCCAGTGGCACTCAGCGAGCTCAGGCTCTTGTGAGCCCGTGGACTCTCCTCTCCATGCAGTGGAAGAGGCTGAATTACCTTGTTGGGGCTGTTCTTCTCCACCACTCCATCCCGATCCGCATCGACATCCAGAGAGATCCCTGGATGGACAGAGCCCACCTTCATCCCAGGGTATGGAAGGGTTGGGTGGATGCAAAAGCTCCCCAGACCCGGCAAACCGGGGTCCATCTCTGCCCCCACCCCACAGCGCCCCACTCCGAGGGACAGAGGGGGTGAAGAGGGATTGCTGTGTCACAGAAGCCTTCGTACTCACCCAACCCGGTGAGGAAGACCCCGGCTTGGTTGATGGGCTGTCCTCCCTCTGTGTAAAAGCTGACTGTTATCTGCAAAGCCCCAAATCCCTGGTTGGGGAAGGATGTTCTCCCTCCATGGAGGTCCCACACTCCTGCACCCCGCTTCTGACCTTGTTATCGTTGACCTCAGTGCTGGCCCGGTTCATGCTGAACCTCAGGACTGTCCCCTCTTCCAGTGGCCACCGTGTCCCACTGCCAGGGGCTGACTCAATCTTCTCTTGGCCCCGGCACACCACCTCCACACTCACCCCCTCCGTGTGCTTCACGCTGAAGGAGACTGTCCCAGCTGGGGCCGCCCTGCCAAAAACACTCTGGGTTTTTAGAGGTTTGCACCCAAACCACTCAATTCTCACCGCAATTCATCTTACTGCCCAACACACAGCCAAGGCTGGGCATGCTGGCGTCTCCAGGCTCACTGCTGGCACCTTTCTGTCCTCTCCTCCCTGCCTGGGAACCCTTTAAGAGTCATTTTTTAGCCCAGAATGTGCTATTTTAGCAAAACAAGTGTATTTTGTAGCTGTCGGTGCAGTTTGAGATCTATAAATCCCAACTAAAGCACTTGGAGCTGCTGGGAATGAACTGGGGTTTGCACTTCACTGGTGAAATGGATGTTTCTTTCCCAACCTGGGTATTTCCCAGGAGCCAACCCAGCTGGAAGGCTTCAAACTCTCATTTTTGGGGTGAATTTATCCAACTCCGGAGCAGCTGCTGTTGTGCTGCTCCCAGCCTGATGCACCCTTGCTTTTCTCCCGCTGCTCCGGGCATCCCCTTCCCCTCTCCTGGCTCCTTGTCCTGAATTTCCTTCCTCGCAGCTCCTGAGGTTCAGGCTCCCCTGGAGCACACCTGCTCCCAACACCCAAGAGCTCGAGCCATATCACCATTACAGCATCATCTCTTGGGTTTCTGGATGCCAACAGCCCCACCAAACCCATGCTGGGGTGGGTGGGGGGCAGAGGAAATCTGAGCTCTCTTCTGCTGCTGCCCCTGTGATTCCTAAATTATTCAATTACATTTAATTACGCATGGAAAAACTGGTTTGGTTTCCCTGTTTCTGGGTTTTGGGAATTCCACCGGGAGGAGATTTGACCCGGGGAGATGCCGGATAAGTTGTAAGAGCGCTGCTTGGCTTGAATATCGAGGGTGAGATTTGCAAATGCAGCAAAGACCAGAATTAACCATGAAATGAGCTTTTAAACTTCTTCCTTTTGGGGCAATAATTATCTGGCCATGCTAGGTTGGTTTTGGGGGTGCAGAGCTGGTGTTGTGGGGACTCTCCTGCTTTCCCAGGGCGCTGCTCAGTCACTAGATCTTGTTTTCCTTCCCTTTCCCAGATTCATCCCCTCCTTTGCAATCCATCCCCACGGCTCCTGCTCATCCCGCTCATCCCTTCGCTCCAGCAGCTTGCTGAGATGACCACAGATGGATCAAACCCATGGCCGTGGCAGAGCTGGGGTAAATCCTGTGCAAGCACTGATGCTCAAAGCTTTCTTAGGACTCGTGCAGGTTTGCAAAGCCCAGGGAGGATTTTGCTCGTGCATCACAGTGTCAGGGCAGGGGGTTTGGGGGACAAGAAGGGAAAATGAAGGGTGGGGGATTTTCAGGAGGAGAAACAGGGGGTGAAGGTGAGGAAGTGCAGAAGTGGAGGGAGGAAAGGGAGTGCAGGGGTGTCCCGCTCACCCGTAGACGTCGGCGGCGATGCGGGTGCCCAGCACGCACAGAGTCTCGATGCGGTTCCCGTGCTGCAGCCGCAGCGTGCGCTCCCCCGGCATCTCCCCACGCAGCAGCCCAGACGCCCCGATGATGGGCATGCACGCTCTTCCCCACCTGCCCTGGGTGCCACTGAGCCCCCCAACAGCAGGGTGCCTCTTCTCCCTCCTCCTTCTCCTCCTCGACTGGCCCCGGAGCAAATCCGTCAGGCTCTGGAGCCTGCAGAGTTTGGGATGAGAATTTGCAGCCCCCACCCCAGGTCGAAGGGAGGGGGCGGTTCAATTGGACCCTCTAAAGCTCCATGAAAATGAACTCTGAGGGCAGGGGAGGGGAGGGATGGAGAGGGAGGGCAGCTGGCCGAAAACCTGGCTGACTCCCAGCCCTAAGCAAGGAGCTCCCCCAGCTGTCCCCAACTCCCTGACCCCAAACAGGGACAGGCAGCCCAACGGGGAGGTGATTCTGCAGCACTTTGGGTATTTGCATCTGTGGGATTTCTGCTCTTTTTTGCTCTGGCTGCTCTTGGGAGGAAGAAATACAATTTCCCAGCCCTTAGGCTAGAGCAGGACACCCTTTTTTTTTTTCCCCTGTCTATTTTCAGAGGGAGCGAGTTGCCAATGAGGGGAAATCAGAGGTGGTTTTGTGCTGTGAACCTGCTGCTCGCCGCCCTGCACCGCAGCAGAGCACGTCAGGAGCAATTGCTGCCTACGCAGACATTTACATCATTTATTAACATCAAGCTAAATATTCATTTTCAAAACCCAAACTTCTGCCCCAGATTTTGGAAGCCACAAGCAATTAGCGAGGAGCAGAAACGTTCAGGTTTATGTTCCCTCTTTATATCCCTTTCAGGCTTTTCTTTTTTAGTGCCCAGCTGGGGTGTAGGAAATAAACTCAAACCCAGTTTCCCATCTGAGGTAGATCCTGGGTTTGTTGTTGTTTTGGGTTTTTTTGCCATGACCTGAGTAAATATGAGCGAGGACTTTGTGTTGCTGAGCAAATGCTTGGGAACACACACAAAAAAACCCAAAACAAGGCAGTTTTGCTGCTTTTCTTTGTATGCAAAAATGAGATTTGAGGCAGCGGGGAGGTTTTATTGAAGGCTGGAGAGGTTCTCCCTGGGGAATGTAAGAAAATATAAACCACTTGGCTTCCCAGCCTGTGCCTTTTGTTAGAGCATTGTGGTCAGGGTGGCACCACCGGTATGAGAAACATGCTGGGGGCTTTGGTTAAACCACCCCCAGTTTAGAGACCCCGACCCAGGAGCTGATCTGCTGGCAGCTGGAAAAGATTCCTCCTCCTGGGAAGCATCAGGATTTGTCTGTGTAACCCCTCTCTGTTCAAACCACCAGTAGTAAGAAACGTTGGTGAAAGAGGAACCGGAAAGAAAAATCATTTTAAAGGGAAAAAAAAAAAAAGAAACAAAACTACATCATGTTTGCACAAGTGGGCTCTGTTCTCCAGCACTGTACCAGACTGATTTCCCCTCTTTTCACCCAAAAGCAGAGCCAGCAGCTGGCACTGCGTGGGTCGGGGTGGCATCACCTCCCTGCGCTCTCCTGAAACCTCTGGATGGGGGAAATAGAAGTGTAAATCCAACCATTAGGAAGAAAATCAGCAAAAACCAGCTTCTCTCTTACCATTTTCACTTCTCAATCCGTGCCTGAGGATTTAGGATTTCAGGTGCCAGTAAGGAAAACACATGCCATTTAAATCCTCTTCCAAAAAAACCCCCAACCCCAAAACCCTTCCATCTCACAGAAAGACCCCAAGCTCACCACACCACTTGTGATTTTAAAAATCAGCAAGAGCATTTCTAGCTGGCCACAGGGTTTGTTCTATGCATCTATGTATAAATATAAATGTATTTATAGCCCCTGTGATCCAGCTGACGTGATGGTGCTGGCGTGGGTAAAGCCCCTGGCACTTGCCAGGCAGAAGGAAGCCAGTGGACCCTTAGGAGCAAGTTACCTGCTAGCAAAGATGGGATTTGAAACCCTGGTGGCTTTGGGGATTTTTGGGTGGTCCTGGGTTTTATTGGGTGGCCCTGGGTGGTTTTGGGTGGCCCTGGCTGCGCAAGGGGCTGGCAAAGTCCATTTCCCTGTCTTTGAGGCGTTGGTGAGGAAGAAAGATGAGGTGTTTTCAAGCTTCCTGGGGTTTTTGAAAACCAGATCTGGTCTTTGCAAGCTGTGCAGAGTCTTTGCAAGCCATGTGGGGTCTTTCAAAGCTTCTCAGATTCTTTGCAAGGCTTCTGAGGTCTCTCCAAGCTTCTCAGATTCTTTGCAAGGCTTCTGAGATCTCTCAAAGCTTCTCCAAGTCTTTGCAAGGCTTCTGAGGTCTCTCCAAGTTCTCAGATTCTTTACAAGGCTTCTGAGGTCTCTCAAAGCTTCTCCAAGTCTTTGGAAGGCTTCTGAGGTCTCTCCAAGCTTCTCAGATTCTTTACAAGGCTTCTGAGGTCTCTCAAAGCTTCTCCAAGTCTTTGCAAGGCTTCTGGGGTCTTTGCAAGCTTCTCAGAGACTTTGCAAGTCTTGGGGGTTCTTTACAAGCCATGCAGGTTCCTTGTAAGCTTTCTGGGATCTTTACATTACTGAGGTGGGGAGTTGCAGAGCCAATACAGCAGGGAAAATCTTAAATCCTTCCTGAGAAGGCTTTGGCAAAGCACTCATCCCTTCCAATGTCTCCATTTGGGGTGGAAGGAGAGGGGCAATCATGCCCAAGAGGCATCCAAGGCATCCTCCTCATATCCATGTCCAGTGCTGGGGACAAGAGCGAGGACCTGCCTGTCCCTGTTGTGTGAGGGGTAGCGAATGCCTGCATGGCTCTCCCCACCCAGGTGCTAAATAAACCTTAGCTTATTGTGTGAGAAAGAGATATTTCAGGGCATAGAAGCACCATCCATGACACAGGCTTTGCTCTGGGCTATCTGGGAGATCAGAGGTGGTAAACCATCACAGGACATATATAGATATATATGTACACACACACACACACACGTAGGTGCCTGGAGGATCACGGGTTTGTGGCTGCAGTCAATCTGGTCAGAGGAGTTCTCTGTTTGTTTTTTTTATTAAATCAGATCTGCCAGATTAGGAACTGCTCTGCATGAACTTCCCCGCCGCCGATGGATCTCTGCCTGCCCTAGTTTCGAGGACGTGGGAACGGATCCCAGCTCTGGAGCTTGCAAACAACCCCAGCGAGCTGACTCCTGAGGCTTTTCACGTGTGCATCACCCAACATCTCCTCCCCGAGGACAGAGCAGGTGGGTGCCAGGGGGTTGGAAGCTCTGTGGGTGCTCGGTGAGGGGTTTTGGGGTGGTTTTTGCAGCTCCCTTCCTTCAGGCACGTGCCTTATGACAAAGAGTAGGAGGGAAATGTTCCCCCCCACCCCCCGCCAAGTCCTTTCAAGCTGACCTTTCGCTTTTAGGAGGTGCAAACAGGTGCCCATCCCAATCGAGCCACGAGGCACTGCCCATTCCTGCCCATTCCTGCCCGCGCTGCCTTTATTTTGGAAGAGTCAGGCAGCTTCGAGGAGGTGAAACCAACCCACTGGCGAGGATGAAGGAGCTTGGGTGAAGCTGAGTCCAGCCGTGGCTTTATTGCTGTCCCTGGGGGAGGCATCCAGCACGCCCCAGCCAGGGTGATATTTATAGGGCAGCAATTTTAATGCAAAGCTGGGGGGGAGCGTGGGCAGAGCAAGAGCAGGGGTATGTGCTCCAGCCCCGGGGGGGGTAAGGCAGTTTTACGGGGTGCTTTGCTCTTGGATTGCCAGGTATGAAGTTGCCCAGCAGGCAGACACCTTGATTTTGGGGAGAAGAAAGGATGGAGGGGGAATTTTAGTGCTTCCTCACCCATGAGAAGGCAGTTGCAAAGCCAGCTCTGACAAGTCCCCACCATGGACCAACCTTTCTTGGGTTTTACTGGGCTTTAAAAGCATTTCTTACTGGTGCAAACCAGCCTCTTGCTCTTCTTCCCTGGTTTCTAAGCAGGATGGGAAGGGCAGGTCCCTGGGAGGGGACTTGGTTCCTGCCTGGGATGCTCCTGTCACGCTGTTACAGCTGTGCACCTAAAGAAAACAAATCCTCATGCAAACTGGAGCGGGTCTTGATAACTGGTTCCATGTCTTGCCCTATTGCAAGTAATTAGGCTGACATGGCTCTTAAAAGTTCCTGCCTGCAATTACACATGCAGAGTAATAAATAGGATGTAATTATCGGCTTAGGGAGATTATCAGACTTTCCTTGATGGAGTGGCAGTGCAGGACGGGAGACAAGAACCGCCCTGGGGAAGTCTGGTCTAATAGTGGGGTTCTTGGAGGAGCACTGGAGGGTGTCAGGTCTTGCTCCATCATGTCTAGAAACAGGGAAAAAGTTGGGAAAAAGTTGAAGCCAGCTCCAAACTACAAGGCTTAGCAAATTTACTCAATCTGATGGAGAGGCAGGATCCCATCCGTCGTGTACCAGGGATCTTAATAGCAACTTCTTAGGACAAGGTGTTATTAGGAAGAAACACTCAGCTCTGAATGGGCCAGATGAGTTGAAATTGTCATTCTCCCTATGCACGGGCATGTCGGTGCTAATAGCAGGTGGAGGAGGAAGAAGAGGTGAGTGTAGGTACCACCCAATGAAGCTGAGGTGTTTTGGGCTTGAGCGAGCATCCGCAGTGACCATGGTGGCTCAGAGTGTGCCGTGACTAAACTCGCTGGAAAAAAAACCCAAACCCAAAATGAAGATGAGTTTTTGGCACGGTGTCTTCATCCTTTCTGAATGAGCATGATCCTGGGGGAGTCTGGAGAAGCACATGCTCTCCAACTCTCTGCTGAAGCCCTTGTGCTCGCTAAGAGCCTGAAACCACCATCCTCCACCTCCCTCCAGATTATAGACCATACCAGCCTGACCCCGTGGGGATTAAGGTGTGTTCCCTGTCCAGCACAGGGCTCAAACCAGCTGAGCAGGATACGATCCTAAAATCACAGAAGGCGGCAAGCTCAGCACCGTGCCCAGTCGAAACCAGTGTGACCAGCAGCCACGAGTGGGAAATCCAACTTGCAATGCTCTTCAGTAGAGATGCTGCCATGCCCAGACTCTTCCCTGGAGGATGCGGTGAGCTCCTCACCCACCATGTGGCTCTGCTTTGCCCCTGTTTGGAGGTCTTTCAGGGCACATGTGATCCCCCAGGAGGCCTCAAGAACCAACAAAAATCACAAGTTCTGAACATCAAGAATTTGGCTCCTGCTGGGTTTCGGGAAACGGGATTTTATCTAAAATCTCAAGCAAGGAGAGGTCCTGGAGAGCCTGGAAGTGCTGCTAGCATTCCCTACTCGAGCATCCTGGCTGCCCCAGCAGGCTCCCATGATCTTATTAAAGCTGTGCTCGCGTACAAGACACAGTCATGTTGTTTTTTCCCTGCTGCTATTAAAGTCGGAAGGAGCCCTTTAATGTAGGCTGGGAGATGTTTAAAGCAGCTGGTTTGATCTTGCAGGGGAAGGCATGGGCAGATCGCTGCTCCTCTGGCTG
Organism: Aegotheles bennettii; assembly: GCA_013398125.1. Classification (NCBI taxonomy): domain Eukaryota; kingdom Metazoa; phylum Chordata; class Aves; order Caprimulgiformes; family Aegothelidae; genus Aegotheles; species Aegotheles bennettii. The sequence goes on along the minus strand of VZRW01004413.1, from coordinate 28,352 downwards.
AGGACGTGTAGCTTGGTGGTGACAGGTCCTCCTAGCTCCCCCAAGCTTGCTTTGAATTTTTTTGCCTGCAAGGGGTCCTGGTCCAGTCCTCTCCTGCCCACTGTGACCACATCACCCCATCCCCTTTGCTGTGAGGATGAACCTTGTGCCAATGGGGTTGTTGGCACGCTCTCCACCCCCACGCTGCCTTTCCCCTCCAGCTTAGCTGCTGCCTCCAGCCCTAAGCGTGGCGGAGAATTCCATCCCGGCTTCAGCAAGATTAATCTCACCTTGTTTCCCTCTTTGCAGGCAGGTGAAGCCTCCTGGGATGTCCTGGAGATGTCTCTGATAGGCAACATCTTCCAGCAGTGGGGATGATTCTTGCAGGAGCTTTGCTGCATGCCCCAATACCCCAAATTTCCCAGGAATGCAAGGTCCAAGCAACACGCTGAGAACTTTTAGTTTCCACCGAAAGCCTCTTGTTGTTTTGTTGTTGTTTGTTTGTTTTCCCCTTCCCTGCCTGCCAAATAACCAGTTTTCCCTGCACTCGTTTCGGCCCGTTGTGCTCCTCAGGAATTGTTATGATGGGAAGGACTGACCTGAACAAACATTTCCTTTGCCCAGGCTTTATTTTTGGGCATTGCCCTAATGGGGTAGCTGAGGCCATGAGTCACCTGCAGAGAGGCTAGATGGAAAATTTGGGTTGTTTTAAAGGAAATGCTTTATTTTAATGATACCGTGTATAGTAATAACCCTAAACAACCACGTTTTGCAATGGGAGGAGTTGAAATGTTTAATACATGAAGCTTTGGAGTCCTTAGGTGAGAACAAGCCCTGAAACAACTCACTGCTGAGCATCCCAGGGCAGGGCTGGGTGTCACCCACCCCGTCCTGCCCCTCTGCCCCGGATCCCCTCCCTGGAGCCGCCCGTTTTTCCCTGGGGGCTGCCTTATCTCCTTCATCTCCCCGAGCGGGGCGGCAGCTTGCTGGGTGGTGGAGGTGGAGACGGCAGGGTCCCCTGGCTAAACCCCGTCATCGAGGGAAGGAGGAGTTAAATTCCCCTGCCTTTTAATCCAGTCGTGCTGGTTTACCTACAAAGCCAGGCAGCAGCTTCCTTCACCTTCGGCCGCCGTTCCTGGCACATCATGCCCCACCGTCATGTCGTGCAGATGTCCACCAGCCATGCCAGCTACGGCGTCTGCGTGTTGGGGACTGAGGTCTTCCTCGATACGCGCCGGTAAGACTTGGGATTGGGCTCTCCCCATCGTTTTCCATAGGGCTGATGGGTTCTGGGGAGCCCAACAGTGTTTTTGCTTGGCATTTGGAGGAGAAATGGGTGCTCGGGGGGAAATCAGACCTTATTTTGAGCCTCCATCACAAGTTCATCCAAGGACTTGGCAAGCTTTTTCAGTGCATGAGGGACACGTCCCACTGGGTCTGTTTTAGGGGATGATGTCCCACAGGGAGCTACGCCCAGAGGAGGGATGTCAGCTCTGGCAAATGCGAGGCGTCAAAGCGTAGCCAAGCCATGACAATTTGCAGGCAAAGCCCATGCACACCCCGGCTGAGCGGGATCTATTTCTGGCTGTGAAAACATTAGGCAAGAGCAATTCAAGACGAGCAACTTGGCCAGAGCTAAAATGGAGTAAAGAATGAAATGTGTGGCTCAGGCAGAAAAAATCCACCCAAAAATCCATTGCATTGGCAATTTCCCAAAAAGATTTTTCCAGCGTTAAATGTGGGGGTTGCTTTATTGGCAAGATATGAGGATTTATTTACCCTGCTTGTTGTCATTATTTTGTCATTATAGATGTTGTCATTATTTAATAAATCACTTTTATAATGATAGAGATTACCAGGACAAGCCGGTCGGCATCGCATCCAGGGCGATTGTTGAGGTTGTGTGTTGGGAGTTGGGCAAGGATGTGCCATTGTCACCCCAAAAGGCTTCACACTGAGCTAAATAAAAGTATTATTTTACTCCTCAGCCAGAGGAGTAATATAAATAAATAGCAATATAAATATATATAAATATAAATAGTAATATAAAACCTATTATTTGAGGGTTTTTTTCTGGATTTGGGCTCAAAGCAAGCTCAGTCTCATTTAAACGTGAGGCTCGAGCCCCAGAATGGGCTGATTTGGCTCCTCAGTAGCAAAATCTGAGCCTTGGCCTAAAAAAGCAGATGGTGGATGTTCTTTCAAGAAAAATAAAAGGGATAATTCTATTCCTGGAAAGCACCAGAGGGGGAAACTCAGGGATGGATGTGTCAATCTTTGACTGTGGTTTGGTCCATTTTAGGGCAGAAAATGTAGCACGGTGGGAATCCAGTGGTGATGCTGAGGTGTGAGGGCTGTAAAATCTGGGCAAATAAACCCAAATTTGAGAAGTCACAGCGTGCAACAGCGTGCAGGTGGATTTACTGTGCTAAATGCAAGGGGTGACAAGCAACACGAGGCTTTAATCTCCCCTTACAAGCTGCTGCAGGCACCAGGGGTGCCATGCCAAGAGCAACACCTGGAACAAATCTCTTCTGTCTTCTTTTATTCTCCCTGTTAAACTTTACCACCCTGTCCCTTCTCGTATGAGGCCAGGGAGGCTGGGTCCCAACAGCAGACAGGTTGGAGCACTCACACTCCTGGGATGGAGGTGCTGGGGCTGTAATGAGCAGTTAGGCAGAACTTCAAAGGTGAAGGAAGTCATGCAGGTGGGGTGCGGGTTGTCCGTGCTTGGATTCAGGCTTGGCTCCAGTTTGGGCATCTCTCAGGTCAGGGTATGGTCCCACAATAACCATATCCCCGGATGGTTGACGTAAAAAGTTGTCCTGACTCTTTGTTGGGGTTTTGTTGTGGGGTGCTGAGATTTTGGGGGGTTTCTTGCTGTCGTGGAGGGAGGTTGGATGCCTAAACTTTAGCGACTCACAATCTAGGCTTAACCACGGACGGACGTGCTGAAGCTCCAGCGAGAGCTCTGCTTGCTTGCTCAACACCACCACAGAGATAATACATATAAAATTCAAACGACGCATTTCATCACCCAAAGATGGTTTCTGAGTCCTTTCCACCCAGTTAAGGCTGGATTTTAATTCCAGGTTCGAGTATTTGGCTCCGCGGAGGAGAACAGGAGGGACAACTTAGTCTACAACTCAATGTTGTGCTCTGTTCCAGATCTACCCCCAAAGATGCCACGTCATTTGATGTCTATGCCACCTCTGCAGTTACGGTCCACATCATCCACAACCCCACAACAAGACCCATGATTAACTCCAAATGGCCCCTGGATCCTGATATAGAGATTGTAGTGACCATCGATGTCACCAGCACGACCGTCAATGACAACAAGGTTAGTTGCTTTCTATGTACCAGAAATGGGAAAATAATTCCATTTTTCCAGGAAAGAAGGAAGGATTATGGGCAAGCTCAAGCATTTCTAGCTAATGCTGACATCAGGCTCATTCCCAGGAAGAAAACTCAAGCATAAAAAGAAAATGTAGTTATCATGAACGAAAAATGAAACTAAGAAGGGGAAGGAGATTGCATTTTGTGCCCCAAAGATGGGCTAGTGGTGATTGCAAAAGCCGGTGTCAGAGGTTCTGTGCCAGGCAACAGAAATACTCCAACCTTGGCTTTTTTCATGCCTGTTTTTGTGCTGAAGCAGAGAGAAATGGTTCAGCAGAACTATGGTTAATGGAGAATGGCTCGGATGAACCCTCCATGAAACTACTTGTATAGCGCTGGTTGGTCAACTCAATGAGTGGGAAAACCTACTCAGCCTGACTGGACGTGGGACTTGGGTCATGATCTGGTGATGTCTTCACAGGTTAAGATTTCATACTATGGACGAGAAGACAATGAGCTTTCGGTGGCTTGGTTGTATCTCACCTGTGTAGGTAGGTGTTACAGCAACGCTTGTTCCAACCCAGCCACCCCTTTCTGATGACAAGATCTAGTTGGATTCATGGGATGGGAGTTAAGTGGGGGGCACAGGCTGCCCACCTGTGATGTGCAGTGAAGGTTTGGGTGTTGACTGATGCTGACAAGCAAGAGGGAAATAATTCAAATGTTATTATGCTGCCTTATATGGTGCAAAAAAGGCAGAGGCTGGGCCGTGTCCCCACCCAACGCACACACTGAGCATCCTACTCCACTTGCCAAGACCACTGCGATGGCAGAAGGTGATCCAAAGGAGATAATCTCACCCAACTTTGGCTAATATCCCTCTCCTCTACCTCCGTTGCAGTTAGTGAAGAGGAACAGGCACCAAAGTGTTCAATGTCTGACCTATTTTAGAACTTTGGGATGTGATGAATCATGCCCTTGAAATGCCTATTTTCCTCTGCTGACTACAAAGGGAGTCTAGACAACCAGTCTAGAGCCTTCCACTTGGATGGATTAATTACCCTAAATTTGGGACTTTCTAAAGCATTCACATGACAGTCAGACCTGTGTCCTTACACCTCCCAGAACTGCACCTAAAGAGGCTGATGGTTTCCCATGACCCATGACTGGATGGGCTCCACTGGAGCCGGCCGGGGCCACCGCTGTCTGCAGGGCTTTTGTCTTACAAATGCTCTTCGTTTGCTTAGATTTAGAGCTTCATTTCCAGGTTCTCCATGTCCTCCTCTCTGCATTGAGAAGGACAACTTCTGCTCCAGCACCTGTGTTTTCCACACATTGTATATCCCATTCAGAAGAGTTTCTGTATTAAGATAGGCTTCATAAAGATTTAGGTAGATTTTAGCTGAGGTCGCTGGTAAACTTCTGCTTTATTGCAGCAGAGGCAACCATTTGGGTCAAGAAGAGCTCTGTAAAGGAAAGTCCTTCTCCAACGTTGCATCAAACCTCGTTTTTATTTAGGTGACCACTCACCCATGGGGAAAACACTTTCATGCGTCTGCCATGTTTCAGCTTCACAAAAACCCCTTGAAATTGGTGAAAGCACAAAAAATGCCATCAAGTGGCTGTATCCTTATTGGAACCAAGGCAGGAGAAGATAGTTGGAGACCAGAGGGGGAAAGCCATGAAAAAGCCATCATGTTGGCTTTTCTATCAGTGTTTTGTTGGAGACGTTGGGTCTGGAGCAGATTTGGGGTGTGAAGGTGGGGTTGGTGTTGGGTGACTCATGGTGAGGACAAGCCCAAAACACCACCGAGAGCTCCTTCCTCTGCCAGGTGCCATCCTTCTCTCTCTTGTTGTTTCAGACATATCCCTGGATGTGGACTTGAACCGTACTGGCAAAGTGAAGAGCAAAGGGAAGGACAAGGTACTGAGAAACTTTTCTGTAGGCAACATACGGAGGGTCAGTGCAGGACACAGCCATCTGCTGTCTCTTCCCTGCAAATCTCCAGGATGGAGAGGGAATTGGGTGGTGTCACTGGTGTCTGAATTAGAGAAAATAATGCAGCAAGTTCTCAGCCTACTAATTGAGGAGGAAAAGACTTCATTTTATTATTCCATGCCAAAATCTGCCTCTCCAGTCCAGCCCCAAGGATCATATAGAAGAAAATACTCTGCTGTCTTTTCTTTCTTTCTTTTATTTTTTTTTTCCATTTCGGACTCAAAACATGCCACTAAATGAGTCAGCTGCCAAGTTTTGCATGCAGCAAGAGATTTACCCCTTTGGCAACAAATCTGCATTTGTCCAAACATTTACACCCAGGTAATTAGCTGCAGCCTGATCGGCAGCACTAATTGTACATTGAAATGAGATGCCATTCTAGAAACAGCATAGTGTTGTCCAGGTGAGGCCTGGCAGACACTTCCTGGTTCATTAGAAGATAAGATCTGTTTGAAATAGTCTTGGCTGGCCCTCCTAGAAGCTGAGGTGAGGAAATTCAGTTGCTTGAAAGCATCACTGCTCTCTCACCACCAGCCGGTTGTCCTCCAAGCATGGCCATTATGGTGGTGGTGGGGTTTTTCCTTGTCCAGCAGGAGCCTGGAAAGGGGAAAATACTGCTCCCATCCCCTTTGGGTATTTCTCCTCCAGGCCAAGTGGACATGGGGTCCAGATGGGCAAGGTCCTGTGCTGCTGGTCAACTGTGATCGAGACAGCCCCGGCACAGGGGCCACAGACAGTGGTGAGGTGGACATACGGACCACTGCAGGTAAGGTGTCATCTGCAGAGAACCCAGAAGATCTCAGTGGGGGTGTTTCCCACTTGCAACACCTCCATCCCCTCTCTCCACGTCCCCTCTCTCTGTCTTTTCCCCATCACAGACCTTCAGGACATGTCTGTCATGCTGCTGCGGACTCAAGGTCCCAGCGCTATCTTCACTGAGTACCAGGTGGTCCTGCACGTCCCCGAGTCGGATGCGGATAAAGTTCGGGTTTTCCATGCTATTGGTGAGTATTCCTTCCTTACTTCCTTCCCACATATCTATGTGTGACCCTGAGGAGGGTGAACCCTATTTTTTCATTCACCTTGGCTAAGGGCTGAGCACCTCCAATTGCTGGATACCCTCATTCATCCCCAAAGCTCCTTTTCTGTTCTAGAAGATGGGGTTCTCTTTTTACGCTTGATTTTTCCCATATAAAAAAAGGCTTTTCTCAGTGGGCTTGCTGAAATGTTGTCATTCCCATGGGGTGGACAACCCCTACGTGGCTCCCAGCACCTTCTCAGCACGGGTGATGACCCAGCCTCCAAAGCAGCCCATCTTGTCGGGCAGCACGTTTTGCCTTTAAACACCCTGGCAGCTGGATCCCCAGCAGCTCGCTGCTGAAAATCAGGTCAGGGAACTCAACTGTATCATTAGATGCTGAACTTGAGCCACGCATCTTGAAAGGATTGGACCTGAGGGTATAGAGTCCTCTTTGTACAAGGAAGATCAAGTGTGTTCCCCAGAGAAGAGAAGGCACACCCACTCCTCTGCAAACCACGTTGGCATCAGCTGCCTCCTCGCTGGTGCCTCCTTCCAGCCTGGTGGACGGGTTGGTCACCCCATCTTGGGTTGGGTATTTCGGTGTTTCTCCAGGGAGTGACTCACAACCCCACTACAAACCTGTGTTGGGGCCAGACAAGCTCTCCTACGTGCTGAAAAACGTTGGCAGTGGAGAAAACACCTTCTACGTCGAAGGGTTGGCTTTCCCTGATGTGGGCTTCTCTGGGTTGGTTTCCTTCAGTGCCAGTCTGCTGGAGGTCTCCGATAAGGTATGTGAGGTTTGCCCCATCCCCTGAAAAGCTCCCCAATGGTGAGGTTTTCAACTGCCACTCCCTGCTGTTTTCACCCCTCGCAGAATTCTCTGGGCACCCCAATTTTCACAGATACGGTGGTTTTCCGCGTGGCGCCGTGGATAATGACCCCCAACACCCAGCAGCCTTTGGAGGTTTTTGTCTGCAGGTAGGAATGATGTCAACCCACCACTCTCTTGCCTTGAGGGACTCTCCAAGGAGGTGTTTTTGACCCTTCTTTAATGTGTAGCAGCTATAGGGTGAGCCAAGCTTTGTGTATGCTATACTGGAGACAATATTTGGGTAGGGCACATGGTGGCACAGCTGCACTCTTTGCAACTCCAAGGAGAAAGGCTGAAGGACCCCCTCCAGGGTCTAACCTCATGGGACTATTAGCCTCACACTCTGGAATGAGGAATGAGCTGCAGTTTGATGTTGGGGGGGGGGGGGCTTCTCATGATCCCCTCTTGCAGCATTCTCTCCTTCCTTTCTCTCCAGCATCCAGCAGGGCGCAGACCCCAACAAAGTCTTTCTGGAAGATCTCCAGGTCCTGATGAAGAAAGCCAATTGCAAGCTGACCATCTGCTGCGAGCTGGAAACCCGGAGTGACCGCTGGATCCAGGTCATCAGTTGATGCTTGTAATTCATGGCTCTTCTGGTCCCTTATAGGCTCCAGGTGCACGTAAGGTGTCACCCCCATTGCTGGCACCCTGGCAGGGACTACCTGAGTTGCTTGGGGAAGCACCTAGATGCTAAGAGATGAACCAGGCAACCATGATCTAAAGCATGGGGAGATGCTGCTGCTGGTGGCAACCAGCACAGACAGATGTTACCCAGGGAGCCTGGTGTTGCAAGAGTGACCTGATGGGGGCATTGCAAGAGTGACCCCATTGCAAAAGGGACCCTGTGGGGCTTTGTAAGAGGTGTCCACTGCAAGAGGGACCCTACAGAACATTGCAAGAGGGTCCTCTTTGCAAGAGGAACCCCACAGTGCATTGCCAGGAGGACACAGTGTATGCCATTGGACATGTAGAGTGCCCAAGCCCTGCTACCCTGCCTGTTGTGGCTATGTGGGTGGCTAGGGGGTGACCCACACTCCCCTGGGGGTGACCTCTGCCTGCTGCCTCCCTCGGGGTTAAAGACTCCAGCCAGGCTTGGCCAGGTTGACCCTATTTCCTCCTCCACCCTCACCACACACCTCACCGAGATAGTTCTCACCCTGCCAGGAACCTTCCTCCTCCTCCTCTTCTTCTTCTTCCTCTTCCTACAACAGGATGAGCTGGAGTTTGGCTACGTGGAAGCACCACACAAAGCTTTCCCCGTCGTCTTTGACTCTCCCAGGAACAGAGGCTTGAAGGATTTTGCTTTTAAAAAGATCCTGGTACGTTGTTAACTTGCCACCCCCTCTTCCCTCCTCCAAACCCCCCATCTGGGGGGTCCCCATCACCACTCCCCTCCTCCCCAGGGCCCCGATTTTGGCTACGTGACCCGTGAGCCCCCTGGGAAAGAAGTCAACAGCCTGGATTCCTTTGGCAACCTGGATGTCAGCCCGCCGGTGACGGTGCGAGGGAAGGAGTATCCACTGGGCAGGATCCTGATCGGCAGCCCCCTGCCTTGGTGAGACACAGGGGGTTCCAGCCCTCTCTCCAGGATCCAGGGAAGACTGAAAATCCTCACATGAGAAAGGGTTGCACTCTTCATAATGGAAATCTGGGGCTGGTTCCCATCAAAATGGGAATTTGGAGCCGGTTCCCACCAAATCCCAGATTTAACATGCAAACCACGTTGTTATTCCTTCATCCCATACCAAATCCTGCCACCACTATGATTTTTACCCCATCCCAAACCACTGATGCTTTTCCTCTGATCCTACAACACTGTATTTAATTCCCCTCCTATTAACAGGAAAAGCCAGGCAATACAGGAAAGGGTAAAATCCTGAATAACTGGGAATTGTTTTGCTCTGGGCAGGCGGTGCTAGGCAGCCCCGTGGGAACAACAGCTCCCTGTGAAATCTTCCACAAAGAGTTGTTTTTGGGTTTTTTTCCTGGAAAAATAATATCAGGGACAAATCCAGATGGGATTTGATCCAGGATAACGAACGGGATGCTCCAATCCCAGCCCCGCTGCAAGCCGAGGGGCTCACACCAGTTACAGTGGCAAGAAAATGGCATTTTCCCAGCCTTGCTGGGACCATAATTATCCCTTATTACCAGAAGCTTAATTAATGTTTTCCCAGCCTGCTGCTGTCTGCTTAGGAAAACTTTACACGGTGCAAAGCGCTGTGTAAGGAGAGATTTAGGATTCATGGGGATGGGGGAAATTAAACCCGAGGTGCCCTGAGCAGAATGGGAGATGGAATGCACAGATGCCTATAGATATATAGGATATATATAATANATAATACAATATATAATTTATACTATACATAATATAATACAATACATAATATAGATTATTAAGACACAGTATAGATACATCAATATATAATATATTAATATATAATATATTAATATATAATATAGATTCATTACCATGTAGTTGTCTATATTAATATATATGCAACAGATATATATTGCTCAGACTATTTCCAGCCTTTTCCCAGACTATTTCCAGCCTCTTGCTGGTGTTTCCCATTAAAATTGGGATGTGCTGCTGAGTCTTCTTGGCACAATGTTCAGGGGAAGGATGGGGGTAAATCTCATGGAGGGGTGTTGTGGCCACCTGCTTTCTCCTCCTCCCTCTGCTCCCCAGGGTCTCCGGCCGGCGGATGTCGAAGGTGGTCAGGGATTTTCTTTACGCCCAGGAGGTGCAGGCTCCAGTGGAGGTTTACTCAGAGTGGTTGGCTGTGGGCCACGTGGATGAATTCCTCACCTTCGTCCCTGCTTTCGATAGGAAGGTACCAGTCCCTGGAGCCATCCCTGCTCCTGCACGGGGTCTTCTGCAAAGGCAAACGTTTAAAAAGTCCTTTTTGCAATTGCTCAGCCTCCTGTTGGGGGCTGGAGGAGGAACCTGCCTTTGGGGTGGCTTCCTGGAAAACAGCGAGAGCCTGGGTGGCATCTCCTTACACCCTGTGATAACTGCATCTCCTGGGCATGGATTTGGAGCCAGCACAGCATCACCCAGCAGGATGGTGGGATAAAATACCCCATCTCCAGAGAAGTGTGACCCCTGGGCTCTTTCCCGCAGGGTTTCCGGCTCCTCTTGGCCAGCCCCAACGCCTGTTTCAAGCTCTTCAAAGAGAAGCAGAGGCAGGGCCACGGTGAAGCCCTGCAGCTCGTTGGTAAGGGAGTGGGTGAGGACATCCCAGCAGCACGGTGGGGACCACCAGTGTCCCTTACCAGTGTCCCTTATGGCTCTGCTCTGGTCCCCGTGCAGGCTTGAAGGGCACTGAGAGGAGAAGCATTGATGAAATCCTGGCGGATGAGTCTCTGAGGAATGACAACAGGCACGTGCAGGTGGGTCTTAGCACCTGTGGGTGCAGGTGGATTTGCTCTCCTCGCTTGTGCATCACTGCTGGGTGATTTCTGGGTGCAGGGAGCAGTTTTAGAGATCCTGGGGAGAAGAGCAAGAAACTGAGTTGCACCGTACAGTGTGAAAGCAGGTGGGCAAGAAGAGCACCTGGGAAAGAACCAGACACCCTTGGGTGCTGGGTCACCCCAGACCACTGTCCCACTGGGAGATGACTGCAGAGGTGTCAAAACCGAAGGAAAGAGGTTGCTCGTGTTTGGGATGGGTTCAGGAGGTTGCTCAGAGGGATGGGATGAGATGCAAGGGAGTGGGTGAGGATGCAATGGAGCAGGTGAGGATCTGGGCAGGGTGCAATGGAGCAGGCAAGGATCTGGGCAGGGTGCAATGGAGCAGGTGAGGATCTGGGCAGGGTGCAATGGAGCAGGCGAGGATCTGGGCAGGGTGCAATGGAGCAGGTGAGTATCTGGGCAGGGTGCAATGGAGCAGGTGAGGATCTGGGCAGGGTGAAGTGGGGCACACAGGGGTCTGTGCATGAGGGTCAGGGTGGCCTGGGGTGGCAATTCCAGGTCCCCTCTCTCTGCAGCGCTGCATCGACTGGAACCGGGACCTCCTGAAGCAGGAGCTGGGCCTGAGCGAGCAAGACATCATTGACATCCCCCAGCTCTTCATCCTGAGTGGTTCCCGCGCAGAAGCCCTCTTCCCTGACATGGTGAGACCCCCAACACCTCCTCCTCTCCCACTCCTTTTTCAGTCCACACCTGATGGAAACCCACCTTTTGGGTGGAAACCCCTGATTTTTGCTCTGGCTGCAGGTGAACATGCTGGTGCTGGGCCGACACTTGGGCATCCCCAAGCCCTTTGGACCTTTGGTGGGTGGGCAGTGCTGCCTGGAGGAACGGGTGCGGGAGCTGCTGGAGCCCCTGGGCCTCACCTGCACCTTCATTGACGACTACTTCTCCTACCACATCCTCGCTGGGGAGGTCCACTGTGGCACCAATGTGCGGCGCAAGCCCTTCGCCTTCAAATGGTGGCACATGGTGCCTTGAAGCACCCTGGGATGGACTCAGGTCCTGCGGCTGGAGGATGAAGGTGCATCACGAGATGCATCAAAATTAAGGGTTTTGCCAATAAAGCTGCATTAACACTGAGGGTGCAGCTCTTCCCCAGCTCCCATCCTTTCTTTTCCTTGGCTCTTGGGTTGAAAATGTTTTCGGAGACTTTTTTTTTCTAAGCAGATGGGTTTGTTATGGGAATGGTGGTTTGATGGGATGGGGTGGGTGGATAGACACTTTGGGACCGTGGTGTGTGCAAGTCAGTGGGCAAGGAGGCTCCTTTGGGGGTTTGAGGCCCCATCCCATTGCTCAAGGGTCTTATAGTCCCTTAGCCCAGGTTTGTAGCTATTAATCCCCCAAAAAATTCCCTGTATCAGCCAAAACCTCACCTCTCCTTGCAGAATCCGGCTCTCCGCCCTGGCACGGTGTGGAAGCAGAGCCCTATCCACATGCAAATCATTTTACACCTCCCCCAAGGAAATCAAACTCCTTTTCCCTTGGCGGCCGCCCCGAACGCTCTTTCTCTTCCTCTTTTCACTGCAAACCAAGCGCGCAGGGACCTGGCACCGCTGCCCGGCTCTCCTGCCCGCTCTGTCCTCACCCAGCAGGAACTGAAACCAGTGCCCTGCTCCGGGTATCGCTCAGCACTCTGCAATTATGGGGCTAAAACCACTTTTTTTGGGGCCAATTTGCTTTTCTAGCGATGCTTTTTGGGGTGTAAAAACATAGCTATGACCCCAGCAACTGCTGTGTTTGCCATCAGTGGTGGAGAATCAAGGGGGATGCTCCCCCAAAGGGTCACGCATCCCTTTTGGGACCCCTTTTTTTTTACCAAAAAGATGATTCCTAGCCCCAGAAACCCCCTCTGCTGAGTTTCCCCAGCCCTGAGGAGCGATATTAAAATTCCAGTGGCGCATGCCCCCGCAGGGAGTTGGTGGTGGGACAGCTGCATGGACAAAGGGCTCTCCCACGCCTAGACGAGGATTTAATTAAAACAAAGACAATTAAAGCCACGGCGGGGTCTGCTGTCCCCAGCGCAGGTGACACACCAACCCCCTGACCCACGCAGAACCCAGGGGATGGAGCAAGCACCCAGCTTGCACCTTCAAGCCCCCTAAAAAAAAATAAGAATTAAAGTCAATTTTTCCAGTTGGACTGGAAAATAAAACCCTTTAAGAGGAGAAATAAAACCCTTTGGAGCTGGGTGCTGGCACGGCCCCAGCTGGGCTCCGGTGTCACGCTGAATATTTTACAGCGTGGGTTTAAGGGTGGTTGGTCACAGCGGCACAAAGAGATGCTGAGAGGGGGGAAAAAAAGCCCCAAACCACCCTGGAACTTATAAATAAATAAAACTACTGCTCTCATGGGTGCCTTGGGGTGTTTTCCCCCTGCACTGCTCCCTGCCCCATCACCGGGAAGCACCGCTGGCCACCCCGCGCACCCAGCGCTCTGACTGGGAGCCTGGAGGTGGGATTAAGCCGGGCTTTGGTTAATCCCCTCCCAGCAGCCAGACTATATAAATCCCCCAGTGCCACCCGTCACAGCACCCAAGGGTGCCCCAGGGGCCCGCCAGCATGGCCCAGCAGCGCCGTGTCCAGCTCTCCACCCAGCGCCCCACCAGCACCGTCTACGTGCTGGGCACTGAGCTCTCCCTGGATGTCTGCGGGTAAGATGTCTCTGCTTCTGGGGGGGGGAACCAAAATCTGCTTGGTTTTTGCTTTTATCCCCTCAATTGAATTGATAAGAATATCTCAGGGTGGGGTTGAGGTGATGCAGATGCTTGGGGTGCTTCTCCCATGGGATTCAGAGCCCCCGGGATGCTCCAAATCGCGATGCAGCGGCCAGGCAGTGTCCCCTCCACAGGGGATTATTTTTGCTGGTTTTTTGGGTGCAAAAAGTTCCCCCTGGAGTTTTCAGCGATGCCCAGGGGTTACACTTCCCATCCCGGCCGGGGGCTGCTGCGGCCTTGTGCAACATGGAAATATTTCCTTGTTTTGGGGGAATGCGGAGAGCGAAACCAGCACAGCGCTGCTGGCCGGGGCGTCACCTCCCAGCACCGGGTGCTTCAGCTGCTTCCCTGGCCCCAGCCCAAGTTCAAGTGCTTTTCAGCAGCAGGTTTTGCTTTTTTGCTTCCTTAAAGCCCAGCTCAAGCTGCAGCTTGGGGGTGTTTTATTTCCCTTAACGCATCCGAACCCACCGCACCATTGCTGCCGACAGCATCGCGTCCTCTCCCGCTGCCCCCCGGGGTGGGATTTTCCCCTCCACCCTGGGGATGGATCCCTGCTTCCCTCCTGGTGGGTCAGGATTTTTGCTCCGTGGCCTCTTACACCACGGTGGAACGTTGCAAGCTGCAGCCTGTCCAATCCTCGCAGCTTTGCTTTGCTCTTAAGGGGATGCAACAGGTCCGGGTTCGCCGCCGGCGGGGTGAATGCCAATATTTGGGAGGTCCCACACCAAAATACCCACCCCGAGCAGCTCCGTGGGGTTTGCTGTGATGGAATATGGCAGGATTTGTTGCAATTGAGTATTGCAGGATTTGCTGAATTTTGTAGGCTTTGTTGCAATTGAATATTGCAAGATTTGGTGTCTGTCGAAGGGTTTATTGCACTTAATATTGCACTTGATATTGCAGGATGTGTTGCGTTTTGCATCATTCGATGCGACCGAATATTGCAGGGTTTTGTGCATATTGCAGGGTTCCTTGCAATTAATGTAATGGGATTTGTTGCCATTGCCTTTTGCATGATTTGTTGCCTCTTTCAGGACTCGTTGTCATCGCCTCTTGCGGGATTGGTTGCAATTGCCTTTTGCAGGATTTGTCCTAATCCCATTTTGTGGGATTTGTTGCACATGGAAGGGCTCGATGCGATTGCATTTTGCAGGACTTGTTGTAATTGTGCACCTGCACGGTGCAGGATTTGTTGCAACTGCATTTTGCAGGATTAATTCATTTTTAATGCCTTGTAATTGCACAGTGCAGATTTTGTTGCAACTGCATTTTGCAGGATTAATTCATTTTTAACTCCTTGTTGCAATTGCACATTGCAGAATTCCTTGCATATTGCAAGATTTCTTGCACGTGGCAGGATTTGCATCCCCCGTGGATGGCTGCACACAGCAATGCCCTCCACCCGGGGATCTCACCAGGCTTTTCCCACCCTAGGTCTGCACCCAAAGATGCCGTCACCTTCCACGTCCAGGGGACACCAGGTGTGAAACTCTACGTGGTGCAGGAGACCGAGAGCATCAAGTTGCCCACCACCGTGTGCCGCTGGCCCCTGGCCCCCAGCACCGAGGTGCTGCTGGCCATGGATGCCCTCAGCAAGGACGTGGGTGATGAGAAGGTGAGTGCTGGTGTGCTGGCAGGGTCCAGCCCTTCCTTGCATGGTGGCCAACACCAGCTCCTCTCTGCAGGTCAGGGTTTCTTATTTCGGGGAGGCTGGTGGGGTGCCTGTGGGCAGAGCCATGCTGTACCTCACCTGCGTGGGTAAGTGGGGGACATCCCCCCTCCCCAAAGGTGGCTCCGTGGGGGTGGTCTCCCCCTCAGCACCCCTCTCCCCACAGAGGTCTCGCTGGATGCCGACACCAACCGGAGCGGAGCGGTGAGCAGGACGCTGCTGGATAAGGTACAATGGGAGGGTGGGAGCCTCCCATTGGGATGGGGATGGGCAATGGCTGACACTCCCAGACCCATTTTACTTCACCCCCCCCTCCCAGACTACATGGACGTGGGGTCCTGATGGACACGGGGCCATCCTGCTGGTGAACTGTGACCGTGATGACCCCAAAGCCGAGCAGATGGATAACCACGACACCACCATCCGCTCCTACGCTGGTACCACCACATCCCACACAAGACCCTACTCTTTTCCTATGGTTTTCCCCCCAGTTTTCCTTTCTTACACCCTTCCCCCCCCCCTAGACCTAAAGGACATGTCACAGATGGTGCTGCGGACCCGAGGTCCCCGCACCATCTTCACCGGCCACCGCCTCATCCTCCACGTGGACTTTGGGGACGCCGATAAAGTTGGAGTTTTCTACGGTGGTAGTGAGTGCCCGGCCCCGGGGTTGGGGTGGGGGAGGACAGGACAGACACCCCAAATTCTCAGGGTTGGAGCAAAACGCTTGCAGCAGAGCGAGCATCTCTTCTGCAGCATCCAACCTCCGTTCCATCAGGGGGTTTGGCTGATGCACCAGGTGATTTTGCTCCATGGGGTTAAATACACCTTTTTTCTGCAAGATTTTACCCAAAAAAGGGATGCAGGAAAGGGGTGGGTTGTTTAAGGGGGTCACACGGTGCTTGTACCTGCAGACAGTGTGGCACTGGAGGAGTACAAGCACGTGCTGGGGGGCTCGAAGCTCACCTACGCTGTCAAACCCAGCCGGCACCAGGAGGAGAGCACCTTCTACGTGGAGGGTCTTGTCTTCCCCGACATCGACTTCTCGGGGCTGGTGGCTTTCCATGTCACACTGCTGGAGAGCCCCGAGAAGGTACTGCCTGCAGTGGGGGCTCAGGGTGAGCTGTACGGGTGGGTAGCAGAGGTCCAACCATCCCCCCCATCCCAGGGTTTGCTGGAGACTCCGATTTTCACCGACACGGTGGTTTTCCGTGTGGCTCCATGGATCATGACCCCCAACACGGCTGCACCGCTGGAGGTCTTCGTCTGCAGGTGGGTGCTGGGTGGGTGGCCTCATCCCATCCGCTGCCAGATCAGCTCCTACATCCCATTTTTCCCCCCAGCATAGACAACAACGAGGATTTCGTGGCGGCCGTGGGTGCCCTGGCTGAGAAAGCCAAGTGCCCGCTCACCATCTGCCCGCCGCCGGAGAACAACCAGGACCGCTGGATCCAGGTGGGTGAAGGATGATGCCCAGCCCCATCCCTGCTGTAGCAGCTCCAGGAGGACTCCCCTCAGCTTCTCCATCCTTTCTCCAGGACGAGGTCGAATTTGGCTATGTGCAAGCCCCCCACAAGACCTTCCCCGTTGTCTTCGACTCGCCCCGTGACCGGGGACTCAAGGATTACCCCATCAAGACCATCCTGGTACTCAGCTTCCTCCTCCCTTCTGCAGCAGGGCATAAAGCTTTGCAAACCCATAAAAAAAACCAGAATAAATCATTTTTTATCTTGCATTTTTGGGAAGAGCCAGGACAGAGAGTGATTTCGGTGCTTACAGCACTCCTTTAACCATTATCGCCTTTTTTTTTAACCATTACAATTTTTTTCCCCACCCAAGGGCCCCGATTTTGGCTATGTGGCCAGGAAAGTGCCAGAGTACACTTCCGACCTCGATTCCTTTGGAAATTTGGAGGTGAGCCCCCCTGTGACAGTGAAGGGCAAGGAGTATCCCTTGGGTCGCATCCTGATCGGCAGCAGCTTCCCCAGGTGAGATGCAGGACGGGACAAAAAAACCACAAGAAAAGGATTTTTTTATGCACCATTTGAGGTGGGTTGCAAATAGAGCATCTCCTTGGGCACCCCAAAATAGCCTCCCCCTTTCTGCCCCCTCCCAGATTTGGTGGCCGACGGATGTCGAAAGCCGTTAGGGATTTTCTGGTTGCCCAACGAGTGCAGGCGCCGGTGGAGCTGTTTTCCGACTGGCTCATGGTTGGCCACGTAGATGAATTCCTCAGCTTCGTCCCTGCGCCTGATCAGAAGGTAACGAGTCCCAAAGAGGGGGGAAAAGTGGGGTGCAACCTTTATAGACCTCCCCCAAACCATCCCTTTGTCCCTGCCCAGGGTTTCCGGCTGCTCCTGGCCAGCCCCAACGCCTGCTACCAGCTCCTCAAGGAGAAGCAAGAGGAGGGCTTTGGCGAGGCAGTGATGTTTCAGGGTAGGGGGAGGCTGAAGAATGGGACTCCATGGGTTCCTTTTCCCTTTGTCCTGCAAAATGCAGTGGGGTGGGTGGATGCACGGCACCCCGAAAGCCAGCTCAGGGCTGGAAAGTGCTGTTGGCAGCGAGGATGGGGGTGGAAATAAGCAGAATTAATTCAAAAGCCATGTGGATTTTGATTTCCCCGGTGGGGATGGAGCTGGCTGCTGCTGGTGATCCCTGAAACAGGAGAGCTCCTGGCTCGGAGCCGGCAGTCTCATCCCAGACGTGCTGAGGGAAGAATTCCCACCCGGCTGTTTGTGCTGCAGGACTGGAGCGGGAGCCCAAGCCAACCATAAGTGAGATTCTGGCTAACGAAAGCCTCCGGAAATTCAACAGTTACGCCCAGGTGAGAACGGGGAGCCAGAGGCTCCTGTCCCTCCATCCAGCCCTCCATTCCTTTGTCCCTGTCCATCCACCCACTCATCCCTCTTTACATCCCTCCACCCATCTATCCGTCCCTTTATGTCTCTCCACCTCTCCCTCTGTCCCTCCATCCCTCCACCCATTCCTCTCTCCACCATCCACTCATCCCTCTCTCCATCCCTTTGTCCATCCATCCATGCATCCCTCCACCCTCTGTCCATCCATTTGTCCACCCATCTCCATCCATTCCTCCCTCTCTCTACCCATCCCTTTGTCCCTCCATCTGCCCACTCATCCCTCTATCTCTCCATCTCTCCATCTCTCCATCCATCTATTCATCCATCTCTCCATCCATCCATCCATCTCTCCATTCATCCATCTCTCCATTCATCCATCCATCCCTCTCTCCATACATCCCTCTCTCCATCCATCCATCCATCCATCCATCCATCCATCCATCCATCCATCCCTCTCTCCATCCATCCATCTCTCCATCCATCCATCCCCCCCTCCATCCATCCATCCATCCATCCCTCCCTCCATACATCCCTCTCTCCATCCATCCATCCATCCATCCATCCATCCATCCATCCATCCCTCTCTCCATACATCCATCTCTCCATCCATCCATCCCCCTCTCCATCCATCCATCCATCCATCCCTCTCTCCACCCATCCATCTCTCCATCCATTCATCTCTCCATCCATCCATCCATCCATCCATCCCTCCCTCTCTCCCTCCATCCGTCCATCCGTTCGTCCATCCGTCCATCCATCCATCCCTCTCTCCATACATCCCCCTATCTCTCCATCCATCCATCCATCCCTCCATCCATCCATCCCCCTATCTCTCCTTCCATCCATCCATCCCTCTCTCCACACATCCATCTCTCCATCCATTCATCTCTCCACACATCCATCTCTCCATCCATCCATCCATCCATCCATCCATCCATCCATCCATTCCCCCCTCCCTGGCTCCCGCTGCCATCTCTCCCTTCCCTCCCTGCCCCAGATGTGCATCAGCTGGAACAGGGATGTGCTGAAGCGGGCGCTGGGCCTGGCTGAGCCGGACATCATCGACATCCCCCAGCTCTTCCAAGGCAACACAGACACCGGTGCCAGCGCCTTCTTCCCCGACATGGTGAGCCCCAGCACCCTGCCCCGGCCCTCCGGGTGGGAATTTGGGGCAGGATGAGCAGTATCCCCGTGCTGCAGGTGAACATGCTGGTGCTGGGCAAACACCTGGGCATCCCCAAGCCCTTCGGACCACGGGTGGGCGGGCAGTGCTGCCTGGAGCAGCGCGTGCGGGAGCTGCTGGAGCCCCTGGGCCTCACCTGCACCTTCATCAACGACTACTTCTCCTACCACGTCCTCCACGGGGAGGTCCACTGTGGCACCAACGCCCGGCGCAAGCCCTTCGCCTTCAAATGGTGGCACATGGTGCCTTGAAGTGGCCTCAGCACCGAGGTTCCTCCTCCTCCTTCCCAAACCCCTCTCCCCATCCCCAAAAGTGCCTTCAGCAGTGGTGGCCATCGGCCCACGTTTGAAATAAAAAGGGGCTGTGGCTTCCTCCTGGCCTCCCTCTTGCTGGGTGCAAGGTTTGAAGCTTTGTTTTGAATGGGACCGTGGTTTTTTTTGCTCTCTGGGTGACACTTTGTGGTGGTATGGTCCATGGGCATGGTTAAAGGGGCGTAAAATAAAGAGCTCAGTGAGGTTATGTGGTCCTCTGGCTTGCCAAAATGCACAGGCAAAGCTGTGTGTGCATGCAGAGACGTGCACAAAAATGTGTGTGCATGCAGAAAAACACCCGTGCATGCATGTGCATGCAGAAAAACACACATGCATGCATGTGCAAAACCACACGCGTGGAGAAAAACACCCGTGCATGCACAAAAATACCCACACAACCACGAACATGTGCAAAAACCCCCCACCTGCATGCAAACCCACCACGTGTGCATGCAGAAAAGCAAACGGGCATGCCCCCAGAGACAGCTGCACGCCCAAAAATGTGTGCAAGTCCAAAAATCCACATGCATCCATGCACAAAAACACATGGAGCAAGCATGTCCCAAAATCCATGCCGAGGCACAAAGCCCTGCACGTGCAAACCAGCACACACGTGCATGCAAAAAACAAGGGCATGCATTAAAATCCTCAGATGTGCATGCACTGCCTTGTGTTTGCACCCTGCCTGCGGAATATTAAAGGGAAATATTGGAAGCAGAGGATATTTTGGGATGGAGGATGCTGTCAGCAGCAGGATGCTGCCCTCTAACGGCTGTGGATTTGCTTTTGGGGACGCTGGGCTTGCACAGCAGGGTGGAAAAAAGCACCCAACTTTAATTAAATTATTTAAAATTAAAAAAACCCAGGGGTGGATAAAGCGAGTGGAGCAAGGGGTGTACACAATGATGTCGTTTATTTAAACATTTACTCCAAGAAATATAAAAAAACCCCCATGAAGACAATTACAGCACTAACCCAGGACCCTCTCAGCTAAAGGATGAGTTGTTTGAGATCCTCACAGTTTGGGATTATTTTATTCCTTGAGCCTAAAAATACTTTGTGGGCAGGATGAACCAAAATGATGCTTTTTTTTGAGGGTAAAAGTGGGTTTTTGGTGATTTCTCCACCCCGTCTTATCGGGGCTGCAGCATCCGCTTGTACCACAACCCCCCCAAAAAAATGAATATTGCTAAAAAAAGCGGAATATTGGACTTTTCCGCCCAGCTGCAACCCCTGTCCTGGATATTTCACCTCTAACACACCCCAAAAAAAATCCCCCAAAATAACCCCAAAGTGAATTAAAAAAAACCACAAACCCCTTCTTTTTTTGACTGCAAAACTCCCTGAACGGGCGCGAACGCCGCCCCCGAGCACCCAGCGCGACCCCTCGGGGAGAGTGGAAAGGACTTCAAGAAAAACTTCCCCCCCCCAATTTAATAATTCAAAATCAACCCAAATAACAATAAAAAATAATAATAATAAAACCCAAAAATCACCCTTGGGTTGCGTGGTGGCAGAGCTGGGCTCTGCTCGAAAAGGCACCTCGATTCTCCAGCACAGTGCACAGCGTCGTAGGAGGGGCTTTGGGCTGATCCCAGGCATAATTAATTAATAATAATTAAGAAAAATGAAGAATTCCCCCCCGC
>VZRW01004412.1:33270-76109 GCA_013398125.1 Aegotheles bennettii | reverse complement strand
CATATATATATGTATATATACACTGAAGCCAAAAAATACTGTGCTGCGGCCCTAGGCTGGCCCCATGCAGACAACACATGAGCAGTGTAGTGGGAAGCTCCTGACTGCCTGCAGTGTCGGTGCTTTCCCAGTGGCTTTGATTCAAAATGCTGCAGTAGAAGGTAAATGGCCTGTAGAGTCTGTCAGAAAGTGGCAGAAAAACACCACTAGCTCAAGCTTTCCCCCTTCCTCCAGTCTGTAGTGTCCCTATCCTAACAGCTTGATGGGGTAGAAATCAGCATTAAAAATGTGAAAGCCCATGAAGTGCCAAAAATGGGCACTCCGGGGAACCTGTGGGTGAAGTGCTGTGGAGAACAAGTTTACAGGAGGATTTTTTTGTGAACAACCATGTGTTTAAAGCATTTTTACAAAACATCAGTTTTGTGTGTGCTTCACTGAAAGGTTTCACACGCCACCTGAGAAGACAAAATCCAGCAGAGGTGAGCTACTGACATTCCCTTTACAATGAGTTGTATTGGAAGAGGAAAATTTCAGCTATGAGTGTATAGAAAGGCATCCACCACGCCAAGAAGTTGCTCTGAACTCTCCACTAGCTAAAGCACAAATTCCTGCCCAATTACTGACGTTCACATGAAGGATGTCATTAATAACACAAGTTTTAATTCCATTTGGTAGCATGGTCTCTTTTCCTCAAGCACAACACGAGCAAACACCCAGCTGGTGCCCATCCCACCTTCCCTGATACCACATGGGCATAACAGGAAGGGTTCATCCCTCCGAGGCCTCAGAGGGAACCTGGGGACAGAGTGGAACTGCAGGAGCAGAACTGCAGCCACCTCAGGATCTGCAGGTTGAGAAGTGGAGGGTGAAGACATCTCAAAGACAGAGCCAAGGTATTCACCTGCTGGCCCGTGTGAGCATCGTGGGAACAATTTATAATTGTTTTAAATTTAATTGTATTAAATTTATAATTTATAAATTTCTCCCTGAAGTTAAACTGACTGAAAATTTAGTATTCATAATATTTTAATAAAGGAAGGCAACTTGGGCAATGCATTTGTGATTTTCAGTGGGGCCAAGTCACGCATGGACCACCAGCTCACCAGGATTTACAGCGTGATTAAGTGAGATGAGAGAACAATCACACTTCTCATTTTCAGGCCCCTCTCTCAAATGTTTGGAGCCTGCAAGGGAAGCCAAAAACCCCACAAACTCACAGGTAAAGGGCAAAATTATTTTTTCTCTTAGATAAAGGCAGTGAGGTAAACACCAGGTTTAGCGATGCACGGGAGGAGATGTAAATAGACTGCAAAGAATGGTTTCCTTCCTGCTGACAAACCACTCGGTCACTGCTGTTGTTCACGATCAGCAGAGTTGCTGAAGAGGTACCAAAAAGTGAACATGCATTGCAGTATGTTGTTTTCTTAATGATTCAGTTACCAGCAGCAACAAGAAGAAACTTAATAAAATACTTGTGAGATGCCAAGCTTGCTACTACTGGGCACTGCTCTCACGCAGCCCTGCCAGTCTGCTGCCTGTACTTGAACTCAGCTTCTTGAGTTGGTTTTGTTTCATTAGGTGTATCTGCCGTACCATCTTGAACGTCATCCTAAGTGCTTTAAAAGCAGAATTTGTTGTCTTTCCTTAGGGATTTAATAGTCTCATGGCCACCTAATTGTTGTTAGCTAGCTTACACACGTTCTAGTTATGTTTATATGTAAAACATGACTTAAAAATAAACAAAACCCCAAACCCCCACCTCTTTTCCACTCTTGTATTTCAACTCCTTGAATCCTTGAATGGTTTCCTTTCTTTTTCTAAACCCAAGGAGAAGTATTGCTCCTGTCCAGGTCCAGTGTAGCCAGCAAGCCAGCAAGCCTCCTTGTACAAGTGTGCTATTTTACTCCACCCTTCACCTCTCTGTTCCAACTCACATTTTTTACAAACGCTGCCATCAAAGCATACATTACGTGTTTCTCTGGTTATGCACACATGCATGCACTTTCCTCCAGGCTTTCTCTTGAGGCTGCATGGAGAACAACTGCATTCTTCATCTCTTCTTTACTGATGTCCCATAGGGTGGTGCAGGAAGGAGCCTGCTATGCTGGCCCACCTGCCAGTTCGGGAGGGAAGGCCACAGTCCAAGAAGGATTACTCTGTGCGTCATGAAAATCCTGCACAACTCTGGGGTCAGTAGCAGTTCCCCACTGTGTTAGGTGCCGTGCTTCCCAGGCTTCATCTGTGGCTCTTGTGGAAGAGTTTATCTTCCCATAGTGGCCTGGAGGCTCTTCTCAGCTTGGCTGATATCCTTTGCTGCTCATTGCGTACGTGAATATTCAGCGACTGTGGAGAGGTTCCCTTGGGTGTGTTGCAGTGCACACAGAAGCACACTCAGCAAAACAAGGACACCAGCAGGCTTCTGGCACAACGGGAAAACAAAAACAGAGCCCAAGAAGTCAACAACCCTACATCACAGGGGGGAGTGTTGACACCATGTGTAATTACACAGGACAGATCTGGACAATTCATCATAGGCTGCAATTTCCAATTTGCTCCCAAGCATTCACTAGCATTTCTGGAGCAAGAATATTTCTGGAGCAAGAGTCCTGTGTCCAGTTCTGGGCCCCTCAGTTCAAGAAGGACAGGGAACTGCTTGAGAGAGTCCAGCGCAGAGCCACTAAGATGATGAAGGGAGTGGAACATCTCCCTTATGAGGAAAGGCTGAGGGAGCTGGGGCTCTTTAGCTTGGAGAAAAGGAGGCTGAGGGGTGACCTCATCCATGGTTACAAATATGTAAAGGGTGAGGGGCAGGAGGATGGAGCCAGGCTCTTCTCAGTGATGTCCAGTGACAGGACAAGGGGGAACGGGTGCAAGTTGGAGCACAGGAGGTTCCATGTGAATATAAGGAGAAACTTTTTCACTGTGAGAGTGCCAGAGCACTGGAACAGGCTGCCCAGAGAGGCTGTGGAGTCTCCTTCACTGGAGACATTCAAACCCCACCTGGATGCGTTCCTGTGTGATCTGCTCTAGGTTGTCCTGCTCTGGCAGGGGGGGTGGACTGGATGATCCTTCGAGATCCCTTCCAACCCCTGACTTTCTGTGATTCTGTGTAATATATTATTTGAAAGAGTTGTGTGATTAGGAGTAGAGCACTGGTGTTTTCACATGCAGAGCGAGCCTCATGACTTGTCAGAGAAGCTTCTTAACTAGAGCTAAGCTGCTAATGACAACAAGGTTACTCTGCCTGGAAATTGGCTACACCAGGTTGTAGAAGGATTTGTCAACAGCAGTCTTGTCAGTGTTGTCAGCTCCCAGACATCAGGTGATGGTGGTGTAGGATTTGACAGTGAAAACCTATAGAAATCCACAGGTTCCTGACATAGCAAAGCAGACCTGGAACAGATCCCTTTCAGAGAATGAAATCCTTCAGAAGTGTTGATGGCATAGTGCCAATTGTTGGCTTCCCAAAGAGACAGAAAATTTAAGATGCATTACAACTTGTTTCCACAAGGCTTAGTGGGGAAGGGTAAATAGGAGGGAAAGGAGCACCAGGTTAGGTTGGAAGATGTGTTTTGTCAGTGGCACCTGCAGTGCTGTGAGAACCAGTGCTCTGAAGAGGTCAGGTCTTGGTCCACAACAAACTGAAACCTTATAGGAATGGTGTTTGCAGGTATCCCTTATCTTGCAAGGTATTATCATATGTTCAGCACATGAAAACAGTGGTAAACACCAGAGAAAAACACACTTGGAAAGGTGGAGCCAAAATACCCTCAGGTCCAGTATTTGCATGCCAGCCCTAGAAAATGAGCCCTTAGAAAAGGACTTCCCTAGCAGCCATCCCATGGAGGGAACTTGGGCTAATCTCAGGTAACTCGTATTCTGTTTTTTACTCAAGTAATTTATTTGATCTGCAGAGGTGCATTAAGGCTCCCAAGAGTGACTATTCACTATCTTCAATGCAGTACAATTGATACAAATAGATGCTGACCTGGTCATGCATAAGGAGGAGGCTGTGCTGCATGCTTCATGGGCAACGTTACCACATCCTTTCTTAAGGCTTTTTTGTACTTTCTTCCTTCCTTTTTTAAAGTTTCTGTGTTCTGTCTTTGTCACCATGATGTGTAAAGTCCTTAGCAACATCCTTCTGGTGTAGGACAAACTGTCAGTCCATCAAGATAAAGAGAGGTGGGAAGAATTTCCAGTAGTTTGAGGATCTTAATTTTTCAGCAGAATTCCTCAGGGCTTGTCTGTTGACCTGGCAGGGATTATTCCTTAGGGGTTTTTTTGTTGTTTGTTTGGGGGGTGGCAGTGAGGAACCTGCTTTTTACCTTACAAAACCAATATCATTCCCCCAAGCACAGAGAGCTAGAAATTAAAATTTCTGGGGTTGTCTCTAATAGCTGGCCTGAATTTAGTTGTTATCCTGGGGGGCTTGGGGTTTTTTTTTGGTTAAGTGTGCAAGTCTTAGAAGACATTTTTATTCTCTGAAGTACTGTATGCATTCACATGTCTTCTAATCATTTATCAAAAGTAGTCTGAGGTCCACATGTACTGCCTTTTGTTTAGTTTTGGGGGTTTTTTTGTTACTAATTTTGCCATTTCTTGACTGCAGTTGTATTTGTATCTTGCCCTAAGATTGTCTAGTGACTGAAGTGCAATAATTCATGTTTCCCAAGGCAGTGTGGAAAAGCTGGGTAGATTAAATGTGGCAGCATTTGTTCTTCCCAACCGGAGGAATGTTGCTATAAACTGGGAACTCAGCTGCTGGGGAAAAAAAAAAAACAAACAGAGAAGGATAAAGACCTGTGAATTTGTTGATCAGGAGACAAGTTCTGGTCCTTATTCAGAGAAAGATGAATTCACAGCAGGAGCAGAAAAGGCTATGAAGATCATCAGTGATACCAAATTCTTAATTTCAGGGGAGACTGGCAGAGCATGGTTAACCTACCATAACCAAGATAGAGAGGAAATCACACTATTCTGTAAATTCAGCTTGAGGGTAGGAAAGGAGGTAAACACCTAGAAAGAAGAACTATTTACACTAAGAGACTTACTTAGTGGAGGCAGCTATGAACAAAATGTCAATAAACACAGCCTGGAAGTGTATGGGTTTTATTCATTAAAAGAATGGGGGTTTGGAGTCATCTGCTAGTAGAAGAAACCAAACTGAAATCCAGCAAGGGCTGGAGTTTGCCCAATTTATGAAAGGGATTTAATTGTTTATGAAAGTGATGTAGTTGCCTGTGAGGGTAGCAGCCTGAACTTAGTGAAAAATAGGAACCTTTTCCATCATATGCTTTCATAGTTGATATAATTAGTCTTAGGGTTTTGGCTTTTATAATAGTCTGCTGAACAAAACTTTCCACACTGTAATGGTGCTCAGACCTTCTGCTTGAGCAAAAAACAGATTGGAGCCTGAAGCAAGCTACTTGAGAGAGAAAAAATCCACTGCTCTAAAGTGATCATCGTTCATCGATACGACTTACCTAAAAGGAGGTTGTAGTGAGGCTGGTGTTGGTCTCTTCTCCCAAATTGCTAATGACAGGACGAGAGGAAATGGCCTCAAGTTCCGTCAGGGGAAGTTTAGGTTGGAGATTAGGAAGAAGTTCTTTACTGAGAGGGTGGTTGGGCACTGGAATGGGCTGCCCAGGGAGGTGGTGGAGTCACCGTCCCTGGGGGTGTTCAAGAAACCGGTTGATGAGGCACTTTGAGGCCATGGTCTAACGGTCTAATGGTTAGGAATATGATGGGATAAAGGTTGGACTTGATGAACCTGGAGGTCCCTTCCAACCATAATGATTCTGTGATTCTACCTTCCCCCTTTTTGCATCTAGAAGAAAAACGCTCCTAGTCTGCGAGTGTCAGCAAATTTTCCATGTTTGAATATCAGAAGTGAACCCAGCAAGATCTCCCAAGGCTTTTCCTATGGAATAGGCGTGTCTCTCTCAACACCTCTTCTCCTCTAAACGTTCATTTCAAAACAATAGCAAAAAGAATCTCTTCTGTGCCTTTAGTCTTCCATTTCCTTTCTTTGGGCTTCATTGCTAACTAGCATCAAACCGAACAGAGCTTTCTGGCTTCTCAGCCATGAAACATCTCTTCTGAAGCAGGCTCATTGCCTGCTGATGGGAGACACTTGCATGGTCAACACTCACCCCCACTCCTTTGGGACAGCAAGCTATTCATTCTTCCCAAGGCTGTCAGGCTTGGACTTCAGTGGTTGATACCAACTGCACCCATTGCTGAAATAGTCTTAGCAAGGGATGGAAAGCTGTATGCTTCCCTCCACAAACTCAGAGAGCAGAGTCCTTTTCAAATGTTTAACTTCCCAGTTGATAAATATTCAGAAGAATCACCCCATTTCTTAACTCGGCACGCACTTCCTCTGCTGACTGAGCTCTGCTCAGAAGTGTAGCCAAGACCTTGACTCACTCAAGCGTGCTGGGATCAGCTAAGGGAGAAGCAAACAGCTTGCAGCCTCATGTGAAGTCCTGCTTTGGGTTTGACACCAAACCCCTCGTCCCTAACGTAAGAAGGGCAGTGACTGGTTTGAAGCCACGATAGCTCCCTATTCAAATGCTTTTGCAAACAGTTTTGCAGAAAAGTTTCCCTAGAGGTCAGCATAGCAAAGAACATGAAACTAGAGACTGAATTTGCAGGACTACTTCTGCTGCAAGAAATCCTCCTTAATCCTCCAAGTGCCCTCCTAGGCATTGCCACCGAGTTGCAGCTCTTCAGACAGATCCTAGGTTTAACAGTAAACTAAAAGTGTTCGTGCCATTCCCCACTCGAAGTTTGGGATGAAAGTTAACATTTTTAACAGCTTGGCAATGGGATATGATGATCCTACACCTAAAGCAGAGAATTCTGCCTCAGAAATGATGGGGTGGAACTTTTCATAGGTGCCAAACATTTAGCTCTATAAATGAAGGTGAAGAGGGCCATAAAACTGTTTCTAGTTTTGCAGCAGGTGTCCTGTATGATGTGTGGCCAGCAGGTAGAGGGAGGTTCTCCTCCCCCTCTACTCTGCCCTGGTGAGGCCACATATGGAGAACTGTGTCCAGTTCCGAGCTCCCTGGTACAAGAAAGACAAGGAACTACTGGAGTCCAGAGGAGGTCTACAAAGACAATGAGGGAACTGGAGCATCTCTCTTAGAAAGGCTGAGAGACCTGGGGCTGTTCAGCCTGGAGAACAGAAGGCTGAGAGGGATCTTATCGATGCTTATAAATATCTAAAGGGTGAGTGTCAAGAGGATGGGGCCAGACCCAGACTCTTCTCAGTGGTGCCCAGTGACAGGACAAGGGGCAATGAGCACAAACTGGAACACAGAAAGTTCCATCTGAACATGAGGAAAAACTTCTTTACTTTGAGGATGCCAGAGCACTGGGCCAGGCTGCCCAGAGAGGGTGTGGGGTCTCCTTCTCTGGAGACATTCAAACCCCGCCTGGATGTGATCCTGTGCCACCTGCTCTGGGTGACCCTGCTTTAGCAGAGAAGTTGGACTGGATGATCTCCAGAGGTCCCTTCCAACCCTGACCTTTCCGTGATTCTGCAGTTCTGTGATTCTTCCTTTGTGTGTGGTTGGTCCTGATCCTCACTCTTCACGTTCTCACTCTCCAGGAGACAGAGACTGCTGGGCCTGTTCCTGCTGCTGCTTCCTGCAGCTCCATGGCTTGCCTTTGCCAGAAGGCAAGGGAGGGCTTTTCAGGCTAAACTGAAGAAGGCATCAGCTGCTTCTGGCTACACATGGCATTGTGTTCATGCTGGTGAGCATCGGCTCTGAAAGTCAGAAAATTAAAAATAAAATCCTGTTTCTACTTGTAACCTTTGTGTTACATGTCTTTGAAAGTGGTTTTGGAGCTCAAACCCCCTGGTGTTTCAGGCAGATAACACTCATCGTTGTTCATGTCATCATGAATGTAGGGAACAGAACAGAACAGTTCTGCTGTGCTGTGCCTGGAGTTCTGCATGACAAGTTCTGACCCAGGCCTGAGGGCTCCATCCAGGAGAGGAGCTCTCTGCAGTGCAGGTCCCAGGCCCATCCAGGAGATAAGGGCAGAGATGGGCACACCTACAGCATCACTCAGGCAGGGACTGGAGGCCCCAGGCTGAGCTGAGACACGTCCCCTGGGCCCTTGGCAGGAGATGGTGGGGGTCCCAGGGGAGGTTGGTCCCAGCCATTGAGGCCTGTGAGCACCCCAGGACTCTGGCAGAAGTAGACCTGCACTGCTCATATGCTCTCCTGTAGACACTTACGGTTGGCCACTTTGGAGACCGAGTATTGGGCCAGAGGGACCTTCTCTCTGAGGGAGAACTGTTGTTCTCAGGCTCTCGTGTGTTAGCATGGTTTATCATGTGAAACGGATCGGGTGTTTCTAAAAATGAGTATAAGGAGCAAAAACCAAAATCCATAGGGAAACGAACAGGAATTGCTCATCTCCAAAAGATTTGCAACCACTGAGTTGAGGAGCACGTCCTGCTTCAGACTGAGGGCTTGATCTCTGGGCCTCACAAGTGTCAGAGATGTGGGTTTTTGCCATTCTGTGGAAACCCAGCCTGGATGAACACAGAAGACCTTCAAAAACCACACTGCACACTTGCTCTGTTCAAATTTGTGCAGATGGTCAAAGCAATTAAGAGGAAAGACAACTGGCAGCAACTTTGTCATTTCTTCTTGCTGCTTCTTTGCTGATTTTACTTAAAAAATAATAATGACCAACTGTGATCAGCATTTCTGAATGCAGTAGGGGTAATCTGGTTGCATTATGGAAGGTTTAAATACTTATGTCTTTAATCTCCCTTTCCACACGAAAGGATCAGGTTCTCATCATCAAAATAAAGTAAATTAAAAACATTCCAACCTTTTCTTCTGCACTTCACAGCCACAAGGGTACTCATGTGACTAGAGGACTATAAATTAAAAAGCAAACCTTATAGCAGGGAGCTTGCTCTGAGCCATGGTTCCTTCTACCTGCTGGTACTGTAGCGAACAGAAGCATTTAAAGGACCAACAGCATTGTCTCATCTAGACTTGTGTATTGCCCTGGTGACCACCACAGCCATTCTTGATGTAGGATCTAATATGCCCTGATCTCTTTTTGATGCAACGAAGGGAACCAGTGTCAGAAGAGCAGCTCCACAGGGGTCACTGCTGCCCTCTGTACAGCCCTGTGTGGGCTCGCTTATGAACACCGACCCCCCAGTCATCTTATCCCTGGATATGAGTGTTCATCATTGGCAAAGATTTTAGGAAGTCCATGAAAAACCCCTGTGTTACATCGCAGGTTTAAATAACACTGCAAAACCAGCCACGGTGGCACACCCTTATGGTTATCTGCTTTGTCTTGAGAACGAAAAAAATCACTCCTCATCTAAGAGCACAGGGACAGCCGAATTCTGAGCTCCCTTCTCGTTAGGTACAGTGCAAGTCTGTCACAAGCAGCTCAGGGCACCTGGCACCCACCTCCTCAAGCTGGTTCTGACACTCGCAGGAGTTACCACCGCCCACAGCAGACTGCTATCCACAGACACGGTACATTATTTTTAACTGCTCTTTTGACACTTCCCCAGGCTATTTCAGTAGGCATTTTGGCAGTTATCAGATAAAACAGAAGGATCGCAGTTTCAGGCTCATTCTTTAGAGATGACTAATACTTTACACGTTAGTCTGGCAGCATTTCAGCCAACAGGTCTCCTATATTGTTGCACTGAAAAAAGTAACCCCAACTCTTCAAGTTTTTCTTCAGAAAAGAAGTGAAAAGCAAAAATAACTTTTAACTGAAGCACACCAGGCACGTGGAGCTCAGTTGAAGGCAAACACCAATTCATTACTTTCAGGATGGCAGTCAGTGTCTAAAACACTCAAACTGCTGGTTACCATCATGCCTCCACTCTTAGCCAGGACATCCATGAGGCACCAATTCCATCTTACCAGGAGATCCCCTCCTTTGTGCCTGAGATGCTGACAATGAACATAGACAGCAGTCAAGAACAAGAAGCTGTAAAATGGACAAATTCCAGCCTTCTCCACTCAAAGAATGGGGAGAAGAATAACTGCACTACCTTGAGATCCCAGATCCTCCTCCAGAGCTTCAGTGGAGGAGTGTGTGACTGCTCTCACAGCTGCTGTGGTCTGTGGATGAGGCTTTTCCCAACATGCCTCCAACTTCTTTTTCCCTCTGTGCTCACAGCACAAGCAGGGATGGCAGCACTAACACCAGCAGTGGGTCACAGGCTGCAATCATTTATTGCTCACCCCATTTCAGGGGAGAATCAGAATGAGCTCTGTGAAGAAGGCGGCAGAGGAGTGGAGAAAACATAGGTCCCATCACTACTGCAAGTGCTACCTCACTTGTTGCTCAGACAATAAGGAAACACCTGAAAATCAGAACTGATGTCCCCAGGAAGAGGAAACAGAGAGGGTGTGCATCTGGCTTGCAGCTCAGCACTGTGAGCCCCGGTAGCCTCGCTGGCTGTTTGTCCCACCTTGCTTTTGGCAGCAGGAGCATGCTAGTGCTTTGTTCCCACCCCTGGTGTGTGCAGTTTTGGTTCTCGTTCCTCATCTTAGCTCCCAAAGCATTGCAAAGAACCCCTCAGCTTTCACCTGAGTTCTGGCTGCTTCCTGATTTCTCCCTTTGTCCATCGTGTGCTTCTTCAGCTGCCAGGGATGATGGCTGCTCCCCATCAGGTGGTGCAGAAATCAGCTTCCCCCATCCTCTCCTCGCTCTCTTGCCATAAATATGGTCAAATCCAAATCAAAATGGACAAAGAGAAAAAGGGTGATTGCTACCAAGCTCAAGAAGTGAGCAGATCTGTATTTCTAAATCAATATTCTGGTGTGTCTTTTCCTCCCCCTCCCCAATTTCCAACGCAACAAACTGGTTCTTAAAGAACCTGTAATTGAGCACAGGCTCCTAGACACGCCATCCACAGTCACCTCATTAGATGTATGTTGTTCTCCCTACAGAAAGCAGCTGCATCCATCTTCCAAACAGACCTGATGTGGCAGAGGTGGCCTCACCAACATTCTGTCCCCAACCTGGCGAGCCCCTTGCCATTCCCCTGGCTCACTCACCCCCATCTGCAAACGCCGAGATGGGCGGCTCTCCTCCGAACATGCTTTGAAGTGAGTGTTGTATTGCTGGGTTAGCATGATAAACAATGAAACTCCTTTTAAAATGTATGGGATAAAGGAAAATTAAGCCTGCAATTAACGCCAAACCGCTGAGGAAATTAGATCTCTGAAACGCTGTTTTCCAGCATGAGGCACACCAAAATGCCTGAATCTCTAATCCTAACCCACTATCTGCTACAGCCTCCCTATTTTCCCAGAAAATTTCATAAGTGGTTCCCATAGAATCATTATGGTTGGAAGGGACCTCCAAGTCCAACCTTTATCCCATCATATTCCTAACCATTAGACCATCAGACCATGGCCTCAAGTGCCTCTTCAACCCGTTCTTTGAACGCCCCCAGGGACAGTGACTCCACCACCTCCCTGGGCAGCCCATTCCAGTGCCCAACCACCCTCTCAGTAAAGAGCTTCTTCCTAATCTCCAACCTAAACTTCCCCAGACAGGTCTTGAAGCCTTTTCCTCTCGTTCTGTCATTAGCAATGATAGAATATAGGAAGAACATCAGTGAAATGTTATTAAACACACATCCTCCTCCTCACCTCTGTTTAGCTAAGTGCAAATGAAGTGATGGACTGATGAAATATTCCCCACTACTTTGGTATTTTCAAGAGCATCCTGGGGTCAGCTTACCTTTAGCACATCGTTTGAGGTTGGAAACTATCTTTCCCACCATTCCTTATTATTCAACACCATGTCCCATTAATAAAGGAGAAAATGGGCAAACACCAGAATATCCTCCTGAATATTGCAGGACAGCATTACTCAGTGAAGCACAGACTTCAGCAAGAACTAGTGCTGCAGAACTACAGTTATGGCTCCGAGATGCTACTGATACCACTTCTTTCCTTCTTCTCAGATTTCTAGAACATTATTCAACTCCCAAGGGCTTTTGCAATCCCTCATAAGTGTAGGTTGTTCCACAAATGATCTTTGGTTTATGTGCAGGAATTATGTCTGCGTAACACCACCATCCACGTTTAAAGTCACACGTTTCCATGCTGTTGGGGTACAGACAGGACCTCAGTTTCTAACGTTTCAACAGAGTCCATTGGTAAGGGATGTCCTTGCAAAAGCTGAAAAGCATAATTGGATGGCATGGTTTGGAATCTAATTACTCAGGTTTTCAGATGTTCCCATCTCGTCTGCTTTACTGTACACATACAGGTACATCCACAGCCAGCAACTGCCTTGTGTGAGACTGAACGAGAGGCACCAGAGTGAAACAGGAGTGCTGAGCCTGCTGACACTGTTACTGCCCCACTGAGTCACCTGGGGGCTAAATTCTGCCACTGTTGTTTGCATCCATAAGACAGAACAGTCTTCTGTACAACTGGAATCATCCTGCTGGAATCCACACACAGGTATCACGTATTAAGTGCTCTGGGAGCGTTAGATACTACTGAGTGCAACATCAATCTAGAGGATGGTGGAGGCAAATCAATTTTTCCCAATGCCTTAAGCTTTGGTATTTTTCCACTCTGCACCTAAGAAAAACAGATGGAAAAAAAAAAGACCCTAGCACACACAAACCAAATTATATCTTCTGAATGTTTTCCCAAAACAGATTGTACCCATTTGATGGCTCCTTCGATCCAGCCAGGATCTCTCTGAAAATGAGAAGAGTTTTGGCATCTGTCTGATCCTGGATAGATCCCCAACAGGATGCATGTCAGCATTTCTTTGACAATGAAGCTTCAACCAAAAATATTCCAGTTTGGTCAATGTATTTAGATCAAAGATTAGCTTGCACTCCAGTATTAGCAACACTGGCACCTTGCCTACCATTCAATTTTAGTAACAAGCTGAAGCGCCCACAGAAATATGCAAGGAGAGGTTTCTTTCACAGGTCATCTCTCAAATACATACCCAGTCATTTATTTAAAACCTGGCAAGAGAAAGTCTGGAAGGAAATATAGTCTACGCACATGACTGACTATGCATCCATATGGGTGGAAGGGCCAGCGTGTCTGACAGTAATGGAAGGAAGTTTAGAAATGAAGGTGTACTGTTAGCTTTCCTTATCCAATTATCAATTGTTGTAGGCTCAATCCTACCTCCTGATCCAGCTCTGGTACAGCTAAATGTATTATGTGCATCCATGTAGTACCAGCTGTCTCTCACTGCTCTGCATTTTACATTGGAATCATGCAGAGACCCCGTGCCCTCTCAGACTCTGCAACCAGGGAATCACTGCAAAGCTTGGCTTCCCAAAAAGGAATCCCAAGATTTCCAGCAAGCCCATTTCACACACCAACAGATAAAATATTTGGCTCCTGTAGATGAATATAGCGAGCAAAAGACTGAGCTGTGGAGCATATTTTACCACATTAGGATTGCCACTGGAATTGCCAGAGGGGTCATTCTGCACACTGCTCTGGTGTTAACACGGTCCCTATGGATGGCAAAGTGCTTCCTGCACACTGTGAGGCTGTTTCAGAACAGTCAAAGAAAACTGCTGGACACTGCTATTGTTAAGCCAGGGTATGCTCATCAGGAGGCTACAGGAACTACTGAACAGACCACAGATGTCTCAACCAGCATTTCTGAAAGTCAATTGATCTTTAAAACTACAAAAAGCTACAGAAAAAAAGAGTTAGCATAAGAATTCAGTATTAGTTTCATACACAACGGAAGACTGAACTTTATAGCTTGTTACAAATTAAGGTGTCTCTGGTCAGCAGTCACACAACACAACACATTTCAAAGGTAGCAGCAGTACTGCCAATGCCAGGCTAACTTGGAGGAAATACCATGGAAGGCTTTGAACCCACCACTGTAAGAGTATCTTCAACTTCTCGGAGAAACGGGGAGAAAAGTGCTCATGGGCACAGTGCTGTGAGCAGATAGACCTAGGAGTTTCAGACAGAACTGGGCTAAACCAAACACTCCTCCATGATGAAAGTGGATCACTCAGTTTGGATGGAACCCTTATGGAACAAACCTACCTCCGTTTGTTTTCCTGTTTTCTGACATTCTTTGTTATAACCAATAGGGATAAATTAGCTCTGGATTAAAGGAAGCACATGCATGGTCTCAGCTTTTACAAAGTGGCTTTTTATCAGAGGTTTGATCTACAATTTTGCTCACACATGTGAAAAAGGCTACTGGAATATCTCGGTTTAACTGCTTGACAACTGGCAGCAGCTATAGCAAAGTTTATCACCAGAGTTATCAATTAACACTGCACAAGTATTTAAAAAAATGGAAGTTTATTCATCTTTCA
Organism: Aegotheles bennettii; assembly: GCA_013398125.1. Lineage (NCBI taxonomy): Eukaryota > Metazoa > Chordata > Aves > Caprimulgiformes > Aegothelidae > Aegotheles > Aegotheles bennettii. Next base: position 61,750 of record VZRW01004412.1, on the reverse strand, counting down.
ATGGCTCAAATAGCAAATTAAAGGACAGGACAAGGCATCAGCCAAGACAAGTTTCACGTGTCTGTTGGCTTCATAACACCTCAGTTCCCAGTATACAGGTTTCAAAGCAAAGTCACAAAGTTAGTGGTTAGACTCCCTGGCTAAATAGACCCAAATGAGTACACAGTAAGATGAAGACTGGCTTATTTGCCATAGTTACATGAGTAACTTTAATTCTGCACTTGGCAGTCTACTAAATGCACATACAAAATTCCTATTGATAAATATTTAACATGAGAAATATAACTTCTAAGTCTTGAGTCCCTAAAATGCCTGTTAGCATGAAAGTTAAATATTTGTTACCTAGTTTGCTTGAGCACATTTTAAACTGTCAGTTATAGGCTTACACATGTATAAAAAGTATAACAGTTTGTGGAATTGATCTAGCCTGTCTTACCCCAGAGGAGTCCAAAACCCTCAAACATTCTGGTATATTTGTAGTTAAGATGCAGCATACTAACCGTGTGCTAGTATTCTTGCTGTTCTGAAGCAACTGAGGCAGCATGTTTGGTTTGGGGATTTTGGATGGACATGGTAAATGTTTCTGTATTGCAAAGCATGTTTGATTGTTTAATCTCAACATTAACTAGAAAAAGTAGCTACAGTGTTCCCCATTTGAAAATCAACATAAACTAGACTAAACAGTACAAAACCTGCAAAGAGCTTCAGCATAAACACACCATGATCCCACAGCTGAGTATTAGGAACACAAAAAAACACTAACTGATGACACCAGAATTTCCCAGACAACATCTTAACTCAAAACACAATAGTGCCACTGAATCAGCTCCACTCCACCCAACTCCAGGAGTTAAAACCCAAGGAACATCTAGACAGAAAGAATCTACTTGCGAAAGGGAAGTTTCAAGGTATCAGCACGTTAAGTTTTAAACAACCATCCCAGGCTTAGATGTGCCAGAGGCTTAGGACTTCAGTCTTAGATGCATTCTGACCTTCTAGTTTTAAGATGCCGTATTGTTTACCAAGTTACAGATGACAGAATATGCTCTCTATTGTTCACAACACCAGAGTATGGCACACATTGAAAGAACAGACACTGCTAGCAGACAGCTAGTTAGCAAAGTCATTCACAGAACTGCACTCCACAGAGGGGGCAGCCTCCATGCAACAAAATACACCCTTGATTAAGCAACCTGCTATGTTTCGGTTTTAAAATTAAGGCATATTCAAATGTTTCAATGTAAAAGATTAAATCACTCTTCTAGGTTAATCAGGTAATGCAGAACCACATAATTTTCCCCAACAGAAGTGTTCGCATATACATTATTCTTTTCTAAGATGCATAACTCCATGGCAAAACAACTGCATACCGCTTTGTTAGGTATCACGTTCACAATTGTAATTTTCAAGGCAACAAAAGACAAGATGAATTGACAGTTACCAGTGATAAAAAAGTATGCTTTACAAGAACCCACAAAATAATGCTTTCCCCCCATCTGTTTACTATTAAAGAAAAGACTGCCTATGAAACACTACATTCAGAAGAAACGTGAGAAGATAGGCAATTATGAAATGGACTGAACTTTGCTTCTCTTGAAGCCTCACCATTATTTTTTTTTCAGTGAATTTGACTTTCAGTGCAGCTCCAATTCATGCTTTTAGTGGTACATTACAATTTCCAACATGTTAGAGTAATTTCAGTCACTTTAGCCTTCAATGGCATGCTTATAAATTATGGTTTTTATTAGTATGGTCAGGGTAGGAAAGGAATTCAGGGTTTTGATTATAAAATGCAACATCTTTCTCTGATCCTCTTAGCTAGGCTTTTTCTTTTCTTCTTCCCGTTCTTTTCTTTGCTGTCTTCCATTTTTCTGGCTCTAATTTCTCTCATTAAATCGAAAAACACCTAAAAAAGATGTAAAGACATAAATGCAAAACCAGTCACAGACATGAGTTAATTTAAGCTATCACTGATGATATTCTGAACAACAGGAAAAGGATAAAGTCAGTTATATGCAACCAGTTTGAGCAGACATTAATCTAACAAATCTTTCACTGGTTTTGAAGGCCACGATGATATGATGCAATCCTGCTTCTTTCATGGTACCATAATGTTCCCGAATTCTGGTATTTGCTTATGAATCCTGTCAGACAATTTCCCACAAGTATTGAGAGAAGCATCTCATCACCAGCCAAGATTTTTTAAATGTATTATCTGCATCTTACTGAGGAGACTCAAGAAAATCAGTTTGAGTACTTTCAGTGATGAGCTGTAAAGGCTAAAAAAAGGGCAACACCCAGTTCTAGAAACATACAAATGGAGCAGTAGCACACACTGAACTTTTCATGGCCTGTATGTTCCATTGTGCAAGTCTAAACACAGAGTGACTAGAGGGAAGAAAAATACTCACCATTTCCTTTAAAGCAAAGTTATCAATCATATAACTACACAATGTTTTAGCTTGGATAATCTTGCCTGCTGTATTACCATCTCTGCATACATATGAACTTCATTTCCATCAAGTGGTTTAGTAGAAAACAAAAATGACAAAGTTGGAGATAGATCAGTGACTTAAGAGATCCTCTTGTCAGTTAAGGCTTTGATTGGGCTGCTTAGAGCTACTTTATTCATTTGAAAAGCAGATCTTGACTTGTGGGAGGCTACAACAAATCATTTCATTGTTTTGATTTTATTGCAGGAAGTCACTTGAGCAATTCTAAGATTTTTATCTCTTGGGGGATGTTTTCTAGATCTATGTCAGGGGACTTGATCCATTTCTGTGAAACACACTGGCAGTGCAGGGGCTGAAAAGCTCCTCTACAGAGCTCACATGGATTTTATTTGCAGTGACACTAATCTCATTGACTGCAGCAAAAGCATCAACCCTCATTACACAGGATGCAGAGAAAATGCATGCAACTAGGCATTTCCAACAAGATTGCCTTTAGATTTCTAAACATGCACTACGTTACTTGCTTGTACTTAAATCTGTGTTAATGGTATGATGCAATGGTCAGCTTGCTTAAGCACTGATACTGCATGGCAGTATTTATCTTCCTGGGGTACGTAACCTTCCGAGATGATGTATAAGTGGGTCACCTTTACCAACACGAGTGGAAGCTGACTGTGCTTTCCCCAGCTAAGCAAACCCACTATTCTGGAATTCAGAGAAGCCAGATTTCTTATAGAATAGTAACCTCAGTTTGCATAACAAATTCTAACATCAGATGCTTCAAGTAACTAAGAATACCTGGTATTTACTAGTGCTCACAAAGCCTCACTTATAGCCTGCCAAGCCTTAGTTCTATATGGTACATGCTAATCTGGATCCACAATGCCACCAGCTCCAAGAAGAAACTTGTAGCTCTGTAGTAGCCTACCACATGTGTGCAAAAGTTATTGATTAGAGAGCTATTAAAAAAATATATAGACACACATTTTCCCCAGCTGCTAAACAATAGTGAAGAGGACTTTGAAGAACTTGGAATTTCTATGTGACCAATAAACAGTTGTTAACTACAATCATGCACTGAAAGATGTACTAGTTTTTATAACAAAAAAAAAGTCAGAGCCATATCAATGAGACCGATTCCTGCTGCATTTAATTGACTTAGTTTTCTCTACAGAACAGCATGAATTTTACTGTAGTACTGAGCAATCAATTTCTTCAGGAAGACAACTGGCAGGAGACAACAGTCCAGTTTCGGTTATTGCAAGTGAGAACTCACAGCTGTCATGCTGCAATCGACAGCTCATACACAACGATTTACATTAGAGAATTTTTCATTGTGTGATCAAGTCTGTCGATAGCTTTGAAGGGAAAGGTTGGCACATTGAACTGAACTGTTTATTTCTTTTGCCACGCATGTTACTCTTGCAGCCTACAAGGCTGAGAGTTATTGTGACATCTGTATTACAAGAAGTCCTGTCTTTAAGAGTTATAGCTGAAATACTTACAACTAGTCAATAACTTATCTTCTTGGAGACAAAAGATTCTCTGTATCTTCTCTCATGACCTTCTGAACCAGGTTTTATCCCCTGAAAACTCACAAGGCACTTCTAGGCTATTCAAGCTTAAAAAGGGTTCATCGATCCTTCATCAAAGCAACACACAACCAGGCATCTGGTTAGATGAGGGTAGAGAAGGCTCCAATCCCTCCCTTACCTACTTGTGCAAGCTGTTTTATTCTGGCTGAGGCTCAGACAGCATTCCTCGCTGCTCAGAAGCAACTTGTCTTCTAGTTATAGAAAAGGCAGTAAGAAGGCTAGGCCAAAAGAGCTGCCTCCAGCAATTTTTAATGAAATAAGGTCTGTACAATGTCTTGTATAATGACCAATTGCAGTGTAGGATGGGATAAGCTTGTTATGACTAACATTTTCACTGTTCTAAATGCAGTCCTCTAGTCATGCCCTCCTTGCAAGCTAAGGGAGAAAAATATTTAATTAAAATTTCACAAAAATAATTGCCAAAATGAACACACAGAGAATGACCCAAGGAAAAGAGGTATAAAGTAAAAACTGATGGAGAGATTCTTTCTATAAAGAGGCCAATTATTACCTTGTCAACATTAGCTCGTGTTTTTGCAGAAGTTTCCACATAGTTAACATTCCACTGATCAGCTCTGTTTTTTGCTTCCTCTACAGAAACTTGTCTTTTATCTTCCAAATCTGATTTGTTACCAACTAGCAAAAAAGGAACATTCTCATCTTCTTTTACTCTTAAGATCTGCTCCCTAGAGGAAAAAAAAAAAAGAAAATTAAGCTTTTCATGGATTACTATACTTAGAACAAAAAGAACTCAGAGTAAATAGTTTTCCATCTTACAGTGAAAACCCACTTATTCCTTTTATTATTAAGCTTAGGTAACAGTAAAATCTTAAACCTCATGATGACTTATACAGAATGCTGACAAAGACAACTAGTCCTTCAGGAAGGAAGGAGTTGAATCAGTAAGAAACTAAAAGTAGATCAGGATCACTTTAAATGATAATTTATATTAATAAGCAATTCCTTTTACTAAAGGTGTTACTTGAGAGCATTTACCATTGTCTTTATATTACTATTTGCGATTGCCATTTGTAAACTACCCAAGCTTCAGTGTTACACTCCATTTTTTCCTAATAAAACGTATGTGCCATTTTTAAAGCTGACAAAATGGTCTTCAGCATACCAAGAGAAAAAAAAAATCTCTTTCAGGAATCTTTCTGAAGCCAATTATATTCAGTCTCTGCAGAAATCTTCATTCAGTTCTAAGCCAGTGTATGGATACAAGTTGTACACAGATCAGATTTTTAAGGACAGACCCTTCTTACTCTTTGAACTGCTAGGAAAAAGGGTTTAGTACACTGAAAAAAATGAAAATTTTCTTCTCATTAAAAATGTATTAGAAGTACCAGGAAGAACAGCTTTCCTAGACAAGTGATATTCTCTATTTTGGCTCAGAAAGGAGTATGGAGTCAGTAGTGAAATTCAGCTGTTTATTATGGAGCAATTTCTGAAAGATCCACAAAAAGCACAGGGAAACAAATTCCTGTTGCCAGCTGAGGCAAAACCTATTGCTAGGGGCCCTTATTTAGTGTGAGGCAGGATCCTCCTGCTGTTACAAGCAGCTCTGGATTGCATGCAGTCTTGTTGAGGAAGTCTATTCACAGGGCTTAAACTGCAGTTAGCCCATATTTTTTTGTTAAACCAACAAATATGTATTTGAGGCAGGTTGTAACACCATATTCGTCTCCGAGGTCTAATTAAAGCAACATTCCTCCTCTCCCCCACAAATATCAGTGTAAATGTTTTAACAGGGTCTACAGCTATCCAAAAGTACTTTGGATAATTAGTGGATTATGAAGGTGGCCAGAACCCTCAGTGCACCTCACTGCAGTATCTGTGCAAATATGTCTTCTGTTAAAAACCAGTAGCTCGCAACACTGTTAGGCATGGCCTGAACAATTAATTTCACCATGTAAGGAGCTAATCTAGCAGCAATCCAGATGACAATATTCTACTTTGAGCCCTCTCTGACAACTGATACCCCCTAAACAAGAAATATCTAATTAATGATATGCCAGTTTGAAATTAACAACTTAAAAAAGTCATTAGAGCCAGACTAATTCTACTCGAAGCAAGACCACATTCTACCAAACTGCCTTCCAACTATTCAAGAGTTGGGTCACTGCAGGTCTGCTTTCTATTGAAAAAAGTTACTTGGAGCAATGGCATTTCAGAGCACACCAAGAAACTCACTGCAGACACTCAATAGCAGTAAGCAGCTCTCCTGTTGAAGCTTTGCCTTTTAGCAGAGCAAAACTCCATGGAAACAATCAAACATCCAAATTCTTGTCACTTTCTTCCCTATCTGTCTCTTAACTAGTATTGCCCAACAACACCAAGGGTATTTTAACTGCACCTTCAAGAAATACAGGTTACTTTTACAGAGAGCAGAAACAACGTAATTTTCCTTAGCTACATTTTAGCATTCAGGCTTTTACAGTTACAAGAGCCATTCAAAAGGCACTTACAGTCTCGGACTGGGGACAGTTTTAATTTCTTCACTGAAGGGATTTTTGTTTCCATTTTTGCTGTTTCAGCACTCACCTTTGCTGGAAAAGTGGGACTTTTTCTAGCACCATAGGAGATCACGTACTTTGAAGCATTAACAGGATTTTAAACAGATTTGAATAGGTCATTTTGCACCCTAGAGAAGCTCAACTATACTAAATAGTCCCCCAGGATTGACAACACTTAGCAGAAGCCTGCAAACATCTCTAGGCCTGCCTCTCCCTCCCTCTCAAAATATATGAACACACACATATACAGAGTCATTAAAAAACACCAGAAGAGGAAAAACTTCTCCCCTCTCCATACCTCTGCCTCTTACTTTACAGCTATTAAACATTCTGAACAGTGACAGCATCTCTAAGCAGTCTTATTTCAGTGAGATGCAGACAATTTCTTTTTTATATTTGTTTCTTTTTATCTCAAAGGTTATCACCTCTCATTTCACTACATCTGGAACTGGTAAGTTTTTTTTCTTATCTCTTTTGTCCTTTTTTTACTATAGTGATGAGCTATTTAAATAGGCTCTCAATCAAAATTAAACACCTGTAATATATTGCTGCTCATTTAATAGTCTCCTACATATGAGTTTTAATATGCTGCATGCCTGAGAAGCATCTTAATAAAACCTGTCCTGTTGAGTCTTTATTACACCAGAAAGATCTAGTCCCAAATTTTGTTTTTACCACGTTGTTCCCTATTAAGTGAAATACTGGCTTTGATGAGATGATTGAATGCTATGCAAAACTCTATGCAGAACTTGTGTCTTGTAAATTCAATAATTTACATCAGTATCTTTTACTGAGAAGAATTCCACCCAAGCAAAACTGAAGGGACAGATTTCCAGCAGGCCTTTACACAAAACGCACAGCTACAACAGAATATTCAAAAATAATTTCTCATCTCTGTTGTCCATGAAATAATTTTTAAGAGGCAGAAAGATTTGTGTTGCTGGTACTATGCACTTCAGTCTCCCAGAATATGATGCACATAATTTATGTAGCTTAAGACTTTGCAAATAGAGACCACCACATGTAGTTTTTCTGGACAGTTTTCAATTGGAATCCAGTCACATCATCTTTATAACTATGAAGTATTCTAGCATAAAACAGCTGGACGTGCTACAGCTGCCCTTTTGCTCCAGGTGGTGTTTCACAGGTTAAGAAAAACACAACATAATCCTCCATTTGAAGCAAGAACTAAAAAAGGACAACTCTGGGGAATATGCAGTATTGTACATAGATTACAGTCGATAAGCAATTTTTCTCGGATCCATTACTTTAGATAGCAGGTACACCTACTCACAAATACTGCTTCTTAGCACAAGTGCCAAGCAACACTGATTTACAAAGGGCAGCAGCCTTCTGAACATGGCTGTGTAACTGCCCTGTGGCAATAGCATTTTTGGAATTCAGAAACACAGTAAATGAAGATAAATGAAGTGGTACAGATAGCAAAGGCATGGCTAGGCATCTGTTCAAAACATTATGTGTCTACAGTGAGAGCTGTCATCTAATCTGGACCATCATAAGGATGTTATAAATCAAACAAAAAACTCACTTTTAATTATCTCACTGTAATTAGAAAAATTAACTTGTCTTGTAACTTACCTGAAGTCTGCAGTCGCTGCAAAGGATTCCAGCTCTGTAATAGAGAAGACACAAAGAAAGCCTTCTCCACTTCGGAAGTAGTTGTCTCTAATTGCAGCATAGTCCTCCTGCCCTGCCGTGTCCAGTATATCAATTTGGACTTCTTCCCCATCCAGAACCACCTTTTTCCTGTAGCTGTCTGCTTTGGTGGGCTCATAATCTTCAACAAACTAGAGAAAAAAACAACCTTTGTGATACAAAACCATGTCTGTACGAGGCAAATGCTTCTGTCTGCATATAACAAACACCTTCTATGGTTACAGGAACTGGTAAGTAAGCATACATATTTAGTGTATGTGAAGTACTCAAGTGATCCATAGTTAAAGCAGGCTTTCCACCAGCCCAAAATGTTTATAGGGTTTTGTTTTTTTCAGCTGTTACTAGGAAATTTTAGAGGTAACTGCCAAACAATGTCTGTGCACTACCCAAGGCTCTGCTTCTGGTCAAGTAGAACTTCTGGCTGCATTCCATTACACAACCAGGCAATCCTGAATTTCAATAGATTTAGTATCAATTTTTAAAGAGCACTGAAGCCCTAACTTCTGCCTTTTAATCAAAAAGAATGACTTTCACTGGAAAAAAGGAAACAAGGAACGTTTTCTTTCCTCTCTTCAACAAAAAAAAACATGGAAAAAAACAGTCATAATTTTAGGCATCACACAACTTTGATTTGAGCTATAATACCTAAATAATTTCTAATAGGTCTAGTGAACAATGACAAAATTGATAATATGACAGAGCATCTAATTGCTTAGAAATCTGAAAAATGCCAATGTACACCCTCACAGGTATGTCTAGAGGGCAAATCACTGATCTCAAGAAAATATTCTGGTTCAGTATAATCCCTGACTTTCATACCACATCATACACATTTAGATCCTTTCAGAAAATAACTGTATAATTAGTGTACTAACAAATAATTAAATAACACTATGTAGGAGACATCTAGGATAATTTCTAGTGCAGATTCTTACCTCATCATACATAAACTGTAGTGTTAAAGCAGATTTTCCCACACCACCGCTTCCCACCATGATGACTTTGTGTAAAGCCAACGAATTCTGTCCTTTAGGCTTATTTGCTGCCATCTTTGTTGTGCAGAAAATTCACGGGTATAAAGTGAAAAAGTCTAGAAGAAAAATATTGCTTCATTAGTTTTTTTTTCCTTCTCCCACATGCGCTATTTAAAGTGGATTTGTTTTAAATCCCTACATATCTAAAGGGCTTAATTTCAGCCCGGCTATCTTCAGTGAAAGCTATCTGCTTTTCCACTGGAAGCCATTCCACAAATTGCACCGAGCTTATCTTTTTTGTAGCCTAAGCAAAGAAAGCCTTCACTATTTGGACAGGGCACAAGTGGGTTCCCAGCATCCAAGAGCAATTAAAGGAAGAGATTTACACTTTGGTATGTAGTGTTTTCTTTTAGAGACACAGCATTTGTCAAGAACTCTTATTCGTTTACTAAGCAAGAATTGAAAAAGGAAGCCACAGGGAGTCAACACCATACAAGAAAACATGAGATATGACAGCTGCAGGGGAAAGAAAACAGACATTTTAAGGAATTTCCAGCTTAAATAATAAGCACCAAGACACAGCAGCAGCAAGGATTAGCAAGTGTACTTTTTCAGAGAAAAAACAAGCAGATGTGTCACTTGAAACATAAATATACCCAGTTTCAGTAACTCAGTCAGGAACTGGAAAAACAATCTAGTTTGCTCAGAGCTGAAAGGTTCAGCTTGCCTTCCTAGGCTACAAATGCCTTTATTCTGTATATTTGAAATAGTTGTCTCGGTCCCACAACTGCTTGCTCAAACACAAATCCCTGCACCTCGCCAATACCAGAGGGCTCTGTAACAGTTAATTCATGTACAGTCTAATGTGTGTGTGCAAACATAAGGTAACAATTCCATTAGCTTCCAAAAATCATGTTATAGTAGTTAGAGATCTGCTAAGACCTATCTACCCACAGCTTTGTTTCATTCCCTACCTATCCCAACGGTAGTATTACTGTATTTGTGTTACATGAAGACAGAATATTTTGTCTGCTTGCAGAGTTTTTGAGATACAGGAAAGTCACTGCACAGTGACAGAACGTACCCTCCCTCGAGAGATTTAAGGTCAAAACAAACTCTGATGTTCAGAAAACACAATGACATCTATATTACAGAAGACTTAAACACAAGAGACACCTGTAGTAGCAACTATGAACCAAATGTAACTTGGATTTTGCTAATCAGAAAGCTCAAAACGAGCACGCTCACATGGCAGCAGTTTAGTTATAGATATATAGTTATATACAGAACTATCAGATAATGATAGAGTGTAGCAACAAGACAATTACCTCATTACTTTTACACATTATGATCATTTGTCAATCTCACACTAACATTACATCCTCCTGCATAACAAACCACCCTTGTGTGCAGCTGACTCAGAACGCAAGGCATGACAATTTTATGAGAACTTTATCACAATCCCTCGTTGAGGACACGCACTGAAGTTTTGTTAGCAGAGGCAGTTAAGTGCAAAAGCACGCTGATCTAAGCTTCATTAGAAATTAGCCAATCCTCCCTGGAATTAAAAAATAAATCCAATGGCATAGTGGCTTTGGCTGGGATAGAGTTAATTTTCTTCAGAATAGCTCGTATAGTGCCGTGTTTTGGATCTGTGATGAAAACAGGGATAACACACAGGTGTTTTAGCCATTGCTGAACAGTGCTTACACAGTGTCAAGGTCTTCTCTGGTTCTCACGCTGCCCTGCCAGTGAGTAGACTGGGGGTGGGCAAGCAGATAAGGGACATGGCTGGGACAGCTGACCAGAGGGATATCTCCATGCCACAGCTTACTGATAAGAGCTGGCAGGGAAGTTTGTTGGCACTGCTGTTGCTCAGGGGACTGGCTGGACATTGGTCAGCTTGTGGCAAGCAATTATTTTTATCACTTGTTCCTCTTGATTTTGTTTTTGTTTTGTTTTTTTTTTTTTAAAAAAGAAACTTAAGTTGTCATTACACGAGCCCACAAGTTTTCTCACTTTTACCCTTTCGATTCTCTCCTCCATCCCACTGGTAGGGGGGAAGCAAGGAAGCAGCTGTGTGGTGCTCAGCTGCCTACCAAGGTTAACTCACAACCTGTGTGAAACACTCTCTGGATCACATCAGCAACAGCACCCGCTCTGCTGTCAAAGAATTCCCAAAATGCAATTGAAAGTTAAGTTGCTTAAATTGTTTCCCCCAGAAAGGCTACCTAAGTGAAATAAGCACAAGTAAGCTGCTGTACTTATGGAGATGTAGCAGAGAAACATAACCAACATTACAAGTTCTTTTAAAAAGGAGATGGATAAGAAAAAACATTTTAATTTTGACACTCATGGCTTAAAAAGAACTATTGCTTTCTTTTTACTCCAGAGGGAGTACGAGAACATGAAAACAGCTCCAAGCCATGTGTACATTTTCAACATACCACATTGCATTTGGAACTACTCCCCATTGTTTTATCTTTGCTCTTTTCTCTTAAAAGGAAAAATATATCCCAAAAGTCACAGAATCACAGAATCTAAGGGGTTGGAAGGGACCTCGAAAGATCATCTAGTCCACCCCCCCTGCCAGAGCAGGGTCATCTAGAGTCCATCACACAGGAACGCATCCAGGCGGGTTTTGAATGTCTCCAGTGAAGGAGACTCCACAACCTCTCTGGGCAGCCTGTTCCAGTGCTCTGGCACTCTCACAGTGAAAAAGTTTTTCCTGATATTTACATGGAACCTCCTATGCTCCAGTTTAAAAAGTCATGCTTACTTGTTTTTAGTATGTGTTTCAGACAAGTAATATAAAGAAAATTCCTCTGAATTCCAGTCATCAGCTGACAACAGCTCAAGTTTGCCAAGTTTAGATTCCAGGAAATACTCTCAGGAGCACAAACCGAAGCACCAGCTTACTTGGGTATGGCCTACACTAACATTATTAAGCAACAAACCAGACTGTTCTTCTGAAATTAATTCAGCAGGACCTCTGACAGGTGAGTTTGTGCAAAATGAATACTACAATCTGCGAAAAAAAGAAAATCAAATACACTATAGTAATGTTTCATTGTACTATTTGTTGTAAATTAACCTACAGTCTTTAAGTAAATTCAGCAATGTGAAAATTTGTATTTTATTAGAAGTCACAATTCAGCAGTGTTCCAATGTGAAAAGGAGCTGCCACTTTTTGTAATTGTGCAACAGCTGACACGTACTTGAAAAGCCAAAACAACGGTGTCCAACCAATAAGATCCTTATAAATATTCAAGTTAGTGATAATGCTCCTTTTCACTGAAAATTCTTTAGCCAGAAAGATTTTACGGCAGCCAATTATTTTCAGAAGACTTCATCACGTCCTTTCAAAGAAACATAAGAGACTGAGTCAAAGAAAGAAACTCTGAATTAGAAAAACCTGACCCAACCAGACAAGGCAGTATCGAGTCATCAGTAACTGTCAGTGAGCAACATTCCAGTAAGATACTGAAGATAACAAAACTTTATGCTACCACAAACTTTAAATCTTAAAGATAAGCTTGTCATAAATACTCTGCCACATTTTGTAGTGGGAGGAGGCTCGGGGAGGTCAGTTTGCTCTCAGGTTCTTCACAACTCAATAAATACAATGCTGGTAAAATTCAAGCCTGCTGAATAGTAGACTGTGAAAAGAGATAAATAAGTTACAAACAAAGCAAGTACAGTCTGATACTGTGCAAACACCACTCAATCCAGAGACTGCTTCAGAGAGAGTGTTCTGCCAGAGAAGAGAAAGACCTTGAAAGTGATAAGTTTTAAGCTAGTGCCACAAACTTCTGCCCGTTTCAGTCTGCTTTCAAGAGCAAAGAGGAACATAGATTCCAATTTCAACAGTAAAGCACCTGAGATGAAGCTTCATGCAAAGTAAGTTTTTCCACCCTTAACTTATGTAGCCCGACTACACAAGTAGTATTAATTTGGGTCATATCTAGTTTCTGACCTGTCCTACTTTTGTTAATTATGATAAAACTGACAGAGAATGTGGCAAGAACCCTGTGGTATGGAGCTCAAAAAAGGATACATTCATATTATGTGTACTGTTTTTATTATTATTTATTTTATCTTCACAGTGCAAAATTGTTCAGAGGTCAGAAGATATACACACACTTATCCTGTAGTAGAATCCTATGGCACACTACAGCAGAGAGATTCCCACAGAGTCAAGCATGATGTTGCCAATAGCCATATGATCCATTTATACAGGTCAGCTTTACACCACACCCATTGGAAATCCCCACCACAGCAACACAGCTGATGACATATACAAAAGTTTATTTTTAAACAGTTCTTCACGTAACCCAACAAGCTGGAAGGGAAGTGAAAGCTCAACTGGCTCAACACATACTGCCATACCTTCACTGAGAAGGGCGAGCACGTTGGCTAACCACCATGCTATGGATCACTCCTCACCTATGCTGTAGATAAAACTCCTAGGAAACTGGAGTTTCCAACATGCTTGGGCAGATAAGGGCACAAACAAATGAATCTCAGTGGCTGCTCCACCAAAGCAAGCACTTCTCAAAGCTCCTACAGCTGGTCATTGCCTGCTTGCAGATAACCACCCCCTGATTCTGTGCTCTGTTTAATTGCAGGCTTCCAGCTGGAGCCAGGATCTTTTCTGTAGAGCCAGGTTAGGGAGTAAGTAGATTAAACCAGAAGAACTGCAGGACTGGGAATTGTAATTCATGTTCACATCAGCAATAACATCTTGCCCAACAGTCTAGAAATCTGATCAAGGGAAAGACTAGGAAGCTAAATAACTTTTGAGATCATTCTACATGATTAAGATCATGTAGCAACAGGAACTTGTAGCTGCAGTTGTAAAACTGTTGCCTGTGTTGAGTGACCAGCTTCTACCTGTATCAACACTAACTTCTCCAGAGCTTCACACCTTATATAGCAGGTCCTCTGTGCAAGAAATACAATGGTATCTCTAGTCCCCAGTGGATTCAAACACAACATTCAGCTCCACCAGCAGAGGAGCAAGCTATGAAGTGTTCCTCTAACAGGACTTGGGCAAGGTAAGCATCATGTTAACTTCTGCACAAAGCCTTGGAGCACAGAGTGGTTACTCAGACCTACAGAAATAGGTAAGATTGATCAGATGCCAGCAATAAAACATTTTCATCTTCAGGGACACTGTTTCCAAGAACAGTGTCTTTGCAAATACAAAGTGGGTAGGAAGAAAAAAAAAAGGAAACAAAGCATCAGGAATCTTTGATCTCCCCTACTACATAGTCTTTATTTTGTCCTCCCATCTGCTTCTTCAGCCCAATACATCAAGACCTAAAAACACATTTGGTGAAAAAACCACCTTATATCCTTTTTATCTCCTCATTCATATTGCTTATCTGATCAAATTCCTAAGACCCCTCTCAAATTGTCCTGTTTCTCAGACTTTCTTACAGAACAGTTTACTTCTAAACAATTAATCAAAGCATGCTTCCTCAAACCTCTGTGCCATTTGTCCTCTACAGCCCTCCTGAGCACAATAATCCCGATGTTCATACACTAAAAGGGAGCAAAAAAGTGGCCAGAGTAACCATGTACCAGCCCCAACAGGGCAACAGACACCCAGCTCGAAATCGCTCCTTTCTTCTCAGAGGGAGCACTGGTTCAGATTCCTCCCTCTTCAGCCAGCAGCACATATTCAGGAATCTTACAGGAAGAACCATATCCAAGACACCTCAACCCCTGTCAAAACATACCCAAAACTGGCCCATAGGCCAAGAACTAACAGAGGACACAGCATATGATCCAACTCATTTTCTCAGAGAATGTGACTGAAGGAGGTCAAGAAGCTGCTCTGCCGATTTTGAGTCCCTGGAGCCTCCTAAACGAAATGTCAACGAGATCAGACCAGGGAAGGAGAAGGATTACACTCAACTCAAATTGTTGCAGGCAGAAATTCAGCTGGCGTCTTCTGCAGTGCTATACATAAAGCTGAATGCAGGCTTTGTGAAAATGCAGTTGTCCTTAACAGGAGGACTTTGATTTGCTGCAGGCATTTGTTTGAAGGACACAAGTTAAACACAGCTTTGTGTTTAGAGATAGTTGGTACAGTTAGTATAGTAGATTCTAGTTAGTGAGTAGAGATAATGGTGCCTTTCTTAAATTAGAAAAGAATTTCTTACGCTATTTTACAGCCTTCATAAAACTACGACATCTAAACTTAATCCCAGTTCTTTTGTTTCCTCCCCTTTAAGAGGAGGTTACATAAAGATTTGCAAGACTGTCACATTAACCTCGTTACCCACTCACTTTTATGGAGAGTAACTTTCTTTCTGAAGACTGTTTTATATAACAGGCATCAGTTACAACCAGTAGTTCATATACCATGCTTTTACTTTGAGTTAGAATTTGATACATTTGAAGGAACAGGAATAATTTAATTGAAATAGGTGAGCTACCTGCACAATATTAAGAACTACAGTTGGTATGTTTTGACCAGAATACTTCTGGAAAGGCAAAATATTTATCACTTGCTGAACAATTAAAGAAAATTTAGTAATGGAGAATCATCTTCTTCTAAAACAAATAACTTGATCATTTATAATTGAAGAAACCAATACTTGCACTACTCTGTAGTATAACTTATGAACTCTGGAAACATTAGCTACCACTTATCTCATTAGCAAGTGAAATTTTATAGTAACTATTTGACAGTAACTCCATCTTCTAAAGTGAGTTTGAATATTATCTAAAGTTTTTAATTCCAACAAAGTGATTTACAATTCTCTTGCTTTGCATGACCTACAAATTACAAGTTCAGCTTTCTGAGAAAAAGCATAGAATTCCAAGTAGTATCAACATATTTCATGTCCCCAGGGACCACTAAACAATATAATCTTATCTGTTATTAAAAGATCACAATTTCACCCAGTTACTTCACTGAGTACAGGAGTTTCAGTTAGCTTAACAATAGCAAAATTATGTTTGTGAATGTATTGTTTGCAAATGAT
Organism: Aegotheles bennettii; assembly: GCA_013398125.1. NCBI lineage: Eukaryota > Metazoa > Chordata > Aves > Caprimulgiformes > Aegothelidae > Aegotheles > Aegotheles bennettii. The sequence continues at coordinate 45,537 of VZRW01004412.1, read as the reverse complement.
CAGCACAGACCAGCATATAGATGCAAGATGCAATCTGGAAGACACCTCAGCAATGACTCAGATATTCCTGCAACAAAAGTGTTCCTGGAAATAGAGGGAGGCAACTCCAGGCAAGCTGAGCCTAACCCTCCCAACAGCTGCTTCCAATTACAATGGTCAAACTGAATCAGCAGAAACACCCCATGACCCAGAAATAGACAGAATACATGAGGACATAGGATGGGACACACGATGCCAGCTGTTTTAAGAACTGGAGAGCAAGGAAGTTTTTTAGGTTAGATCAGTGTTATTGTAGTAAGTGTCATCCCATGTCTTGAGTCTGACTGGTGTTTTTATTGCACTTTAAACACATAACAACTGCCAAGCTCTGCACAAAGTAACATCAGTATTTTCTTAAGGTAGAACAAATATTTCAAACATTAAATAATCACTATAAATACTAAGTAGTAGCCCAAAGAAAGAGGAAACTGAACTCAAATATTCATACCTATCTTAGAGGTGACTAATCTCATTAGGCAATGGAACAGGCTCCCAGAACCTCAACCTCAGAACAAGTTAGAAATGCTTTCACAATAAGTCCTTTCCTTTCTCCTGAAAATAATCCTTTGGCATAAACCTGTTTAACTGGGAGTTAGGATCTATAGCTTCCCATGTCTTTAACAAGCAGTTAAGTCACATTCAAGGTTTGGTAAGAGTTCTTCTTTCCAAAGCTTTCTAGTGCACACCATAAAAGGTGCTGTCCCTCCCACACCCACAAAACAAATTTACTAAGGTGACTACACATCTACTAAGAAAAGTAAAGGGTAGAAAACTGACATACGTCCTTTCTCTCAGCAGCACCAGATCTCCTCAGGCAAGAGACCTACATTTCCCAGCTTCTTGAGACAGGTACTTCAAACTGTAACCATATCCACACACCGAAACTGGAGGAGTCAACCAGTGAGCACTTCTCCAGGTAACTGAGGCCCCATCCATCCTATAAATTACATCATGCTGCTATTAAGACCAGCAGTCCTCACACGCCAGTAGCTCTGTGCTCTTAAAACACTGCAGGAACTGAAATCAGCCCCAAAAGAAGTCACTAAATTACCAGCAAGCAGCAAACAAGTTCACAGCCTTCCAGCAGTCTCCCCGAGGCTCCACAGGGCCTTAGTCCCAGCTTCTGGGCACAGCCATGAACAACACAGCAACTTCTGAAGCGAGAATCCGTATGTATTCCAAGTCATGGTTTCAGCATTTTGTTACCAAAAACACCTCTTTGGCATCCTGCAAGATGACTTCTGGGGAGGCACTTCCATAAAGATATTTCTGAAACCCATATGCAAGAGCACAAGAAAACCCTGACAAACTGAACAGCAGGGAGTCTGGAACAAAATCAAGGTCTTAGTGTTTTAAACCTTGTTATGTACTCAAAAGAAAATGAAGCAGCTACATTATTGTCCACATAAAGAGCTGACAAAACACACAACACTTGAGCCCAACCCCGTGTGTCTGCAAGGCTGATAATAAACTGAAGCTGCCACAGCCTGACTGGTATCCCCATATCCTTCTTTCTGATAGCACTGGTATTTGCAACAACTAGGTGGCAAAGCAGTTCAGAAGTCACTCTAGACAAAAACTAACCTATACAGGTTTGGGGACACATCAGCTACCTAAACAAGTTTGCTGGCACAAAAGACAGACCAGAAAACCACACAGCTGAGCACGGGGAGAGCGGAATTGCAGCATCTCCAGCCTATAAACACTGGAAAAACAACACAAGCATCGTAAGGTTCCTTGACTGCAACTTAGCACCTGTTGAAGATTCCTCACTTTTTATGAGTTATGTGATGACTACTATGGAACATTCAGAAGAATTCTAGATATTTGCAGTGGTACATCTGGACTCATCCAGATATCAGTGGGCGAAGACGCAAACTCAAGCACAGCACCTAGGTTAACATCAGCAGCAAGCTTGTTTTCATAGTTCAACTGGCTGAAGTTACACTGTGAAGTAATTTTAGTAATATACACATTTACATGAGTCTGGAATACTGCTTCTGCTTCCTCAAGTTCACTACATGGCTGGTGACCCTTCCCAGTCTACTGTGATCACTGCGGGAACTCAGTTCTCTGAGGCTGACAATGCTGAAGTGTTGCTTTAACACGATGTGTAAGAGTCACGTCTTCTCTTAGATTAAATTTCTGAACAGGAAGGTCTGTAGTACAGAATATTAACAGAAGGCATTAATTTTGTATTGGTTTAAGATTACATACCATGAGGAGGGAATTAGAAGGAGTGGCAGTCATGGTAGAATAGTGAACAATTACACATTACTAGCCAGTCAAAGCTATCCATGCTAGAGACTTGCATAGCCTCAGAGGCAAGACATAAACAGGTGCTATGGTACTACAGCCCATCTTCTGGCATAAGCAAAACTGAGGAGGAATGAAAGGCTGAAACAGAAGGGGGGAACATCTGTGGAAGACACTCCCATACCAAACACCCATAATCAAATCTCTTGACGAAAGTCAAGCTACATTCATGTGAGATGCTATGGAAAGTAGCTGCTGTTACTGAATTTTATTCAGCATTTGATACACAGGATGCTTCCCCCCCTCCTTAAAATATAAGGAGCAAGGCATAGCCTACAAGGATGAATTTTGGTAACACTGGACCAACAACTCAGGGTCTTAAGTTAGTGCTATTCAACTAAGGACCGAGGGAAGCACTTGAAGAACACATTTAAGATAGTCACACCTAAGACACACTAGCTACAGGCACTTTCACCCCGTGTTTCAAGTGCAAGAAAGCACATTTGGAAGTTAACTTTTGACTCACACTTGCACAGAGCTACTTCTTACAGTTATTCTGGAAAGCAACAAAAATGGAGTTCCCTCAAAGGCTCTATGCCAGAGCTTGCAGCAAGAGTCTCAGCAGCTCACTTTTTAAAAGCAGTTCAAGAGCTCTGCATTCAAAGAGTTGCTCACCGCATTCGGTGTCATAAACCCAACTTCTTTTGTCAACTGTACTTCAAAAGAAATCTCAACCACATCGCTGTGTCCTTTTTGCCCCTGTACACTCACACCTCAGCATTCACTAAAGAAATTTAAGGAAGATTTAAATGTAAGCATTTTGACTTGAAGTAAATTCTTTAAACAGAGTCTGAAAAAGGGTTCCAAGAGACATACTTGGAAAATATAGGTTTGCCAGAACAAGTCTGTAAGTCAGGTCTTCCTGTAACACAAGTATCTCATTGTCAACAATCCAATACTCTTCCTTTAGGCAGAAGTTCAGAAAGTCAGATGTGTATTTTCTAGAAAAAGCAAATGTCCGTATGGTCACGAGCTCCACAGGCAGAAACGTTAACTTGTGACAGAGAAATCTAGAAAGAAATGGTATCTGTAAAGCAAATACAAGTTCCCACTATGCTCACAGCAAGCTGCACTCAACATTTAAGGAATCCATAGGAGAGATGCCATCCACGTATTCTAGCTGAAAGAAGCAGCCCTGTTATGCTGCAGGCATCTTGTTTCACAGTAAGACAAATTCTGACGTTGATAGCTCAGGGAACCTACCCTGCTCAAAGCAACTTATTTTGCCTCATTAGGCAGTCATATAGTACTATGGTGAAAACCTCACATGAACAACCTTAAATTCTTTCGAGGTATTAGCACAGACAGAATGAACACAGAAGCCTTGTTTGAGTAACACTCCTATGAAATTCTTGACATGGAAAAAGTTCAAGCTTTCAAATAAAGCATTTTCAAGGCAGGCACCACTTTCTTCTGTGTGGTCAGTGCCCAGCTGGATGAAGTTTCAACAAAAGCAGAGTAGGAACACCAAAACACACTACTCTGCACGTTTTATTAATTGGCCTCTCACAATGAAGGATGCAGGGAACACGTGTCCAGCAGGTGCAAGCATGTTTGTATCAATGGCCACAGCACAAACGGTGCAAACACACAGCACTGCACACAGGTCATTAGCAAGACATCAATAAGCAAGTACCACCAAATTCACAGATACAGGCAGACTGCATCAATACACCAGCCAAACGGAACCTAATAAAATATGAGCATGTTGGATTTTGTATCTCAACAAATTCCTTTATTCCTTTAAGGAATCATCCAGCTGTAGCAAACAAATTACACTAGTGAAATCTGAGTTGGCAAAGTAAGTTACTTCATTCATTTTACGACTTTGCCATCTGTTTCACCACCCAATTACAAATGTGTAAGTACTTTTTTGTAGTATTACTGTAAGAGCATTACTTCTTAGCCATATTTTGTTCCAGTAACTTCTCCTGTTTACAGTCAGTGCAGTGCAAATTGCTCCTCCTAAAAACCTGATCATTTTTGTTTTGTTCAGGGGAAAATGATTTCATATGCCTGACTCATTGAATGAGACTCATTTGCAAATACACAAGAACTTGTAATTAAGCTTTTGAGCAGGTGATTCAAGGACAAGTGGTTACAAATCTGACATTTCATGGTAACACAGCATCCATGAAGTTCAAACACTGTTTAGCCTGATCCCTCCCCATTTTTCAATGTTTCTTATTCTAAATCTATTAGATCTATGATTTGAAAAATTGGTAGAGTCAATCTAGTAGACCTAATAGACCTAAGCAGGCAATTAATTCTCTTAGTTCAATATATGCTTGCCAATTATATGACACAAGGTAGAGTTTTGTAGCTGTTTCACGTGTTATGGGCATAAAACAAAGTGGCTAGAAATAGATGGCATTCAGTTCATGAACTTAGTATGAAATTATTAATCTTCAGGTCAATTTACCAATTTCCATATTAAATGCCAGTGCAAGGTGGTTTTGATCTTGCCCTGCTAGAAATACTGATCAGACTGTCCCTGCAGTACCACAGAAGACGTTTCCAAGTTAAAGGTTCTCAAATTATAAAGCTATAACTTTTAAATATTGCTTTCTATTCCTACTTGTTCTCATAACTCTCAACATGCACGTGATAATTCAGAACATTGCAGAACTGTTAAATGATTTCCAAGAATATAAGTGTGTATGTTCTGGGTTTTAACAGAACAAGTTATCTAAAAAAATGTTCTTTATACAGCAATGTATGTGAAAATCATGGATCAACTTCTGAACACAGAAGCAAGCACAACATTCATTATAAATTATCTAGGTAACCAAGCGAAGCACCTATTAAAAACCTCTCAAACAACCTAAAAATTAGTTTTGTAATCCCACTCCAAAGGCAAGGAGCCCTGGAAAAGGCACTGAAAGGATGGTATACTATTGCACATCACTAGATGGGTCTCAAGCGCGTCTCTTCCTATGGTCAGACACGCAATGGAAAAGCTAAAGGCATTCCAGCAGTAATCACAGACCAAAGCCAGTTTATTTTAAAGGTCAGTCTCCCCAGGGAAGAACTACTATGGAAAGTCTGTCCGTGGTGAAATCTGATTATCTTTATCAGCACTTAATTGACTTCATTCTATACATGTTGCAATGCTAAACACTACCAAGTGTGAGCTGTGTTCCCTTCTGCACACATGAACATGCAGTGAGGAGTACGTGACCTAACACCTTTTCAGTGTTGCATGGCGTAATATAGGATTTCCTCTGGCATACTGTGACTTATGAAAACATTTTATTTCCAGCTGGTCACTTGCATGCATGCAATTCAGCTGTGGTACTTCTAAAAGCATCAGTTCTTCACAAAGTCAGAAGCCAATTTTACAGCTTTTTTTCCTTGAGAGGCTTATTACTTTTACCTTAATAACACACAGAGTCTGAGTCCTGTGTAATGTCTGGAAAAGTTAGCAGTGTTAATTCTCCTTCCTGTTGTTCACAGATAATGGTCAGCAGTCTTAGTCTGTTGAGAAACAGAAATTATATTCTTGAAAATCTCTCCTTCAGACTACTGACAATCCAAGAATAACTGTGCTATCCTTACTGGGTTAGTTATGACCATTTCAGTATATTATCATATTGTATTTCACTGGTCTTTTAAAATAAGGATCAGTATTTGTCTACAAGATTGTTTCTGCTTCGGTTTCTCCTCCCAGAATTACGTTTTCCCCATATCTGTAAAAGTGTTTTACCTCCTAAAATTGTAGCAAAAATCCATTAGAAATATTACAATATATAACTTTGCTCCTCAAGTAACAGTCTTCTTCAAATTTTCCAAACTACACTAAAGATCACTAGAACTAATTTGCTATCGCAATGCTCTTCAAAATTGTCCAACCTGAAGAAACTCGAAACTCCCTTGAACTATGCATATTACACATATAGTCCAAGTTCTAACTTCAACATGTTGCAGAGAAGAATGCTTTTGGTTAGGTTATTTCATTCCTATATCTGTTTTGATTACAAGAGCTATAAAGCTCAACTTTTGCAAGACTAATTGTAACTGTAAGCCCATCAGTAAAATTAATAACTACGTGCCCAAAGTTAGTCACTGATAGGGAGCCAGTTGCATGGAAGTACACATAAGATCTCATAAAATATTTTGTGAATCAGCTACTGGTGTCTTGAAGAACACCAATCTACAAATTATAACCTCTCCAGCTCTGAACACAGGAAATACTAGTTGGGATTCCAATGGGATTCCTTAACAAAGCACACTGACATTAAAGACGTACAATAAATATTGGTGAGTATTTTCCCCTCACAGATGTAGCAAAAGGGTAAAAAGTTGAGATCATCACTTAAGGTCCAAGTTATTATCGAAACAAGATGTAAGAAAGAAGACTGAGACAGCTTGGATTAAGATTTAGAATTTAACTCCTCTAAGTCCAAAAGGCAGCACCAGCTCCTGCTTAACTGCTGTTATACAACCACACCTGAGAAGTTCTCCCCAGAAAGAACACTGCCCCTGGAAAAGTCACTTGGTTAACTGCACTCTTTTTAATACTTCTGGAACAAAGGTGCTTGTATTTTTTTTATTCTAAAAATAGTCCCTTATGTTACACTATACACTAAAAATGACTACTGATGGAAACCAAATTAATAATTCAGACCCGCAGCTTTCTTATTGCTCTTTATCACAGTCTTCATTGAATAGCATTCACTAGCATTTCATTCCTCTCGGGTTACCACCGTGGGTATCTTCCTCCAGGGTACTCCACGAGGTTGCAGACCACACTGAATTTCATGGTGAAAGTTTCATGCAGCCATCTTTTCTTCCTTGCGACACTAACCATCACTAACATTCGAAAGGGTCAGCTTGCTTAAGAGAAAGCAGCTTCTCGTGCTTAGCCTAATGCATCTGCTCTTCAAATTCTGAATGACGATACTGGACTGCACAGAGAAGGAGTCCAGAATACAGAGTTTTCTTTCTAGTTCTGTTTTTCCTGGTTTTTTTTCATATACCTTATTCCAGGCCACATGAATAAGCTGGAATCTCAAAGCAATCACGCCTGACCAGCAGACAAAAAAATACACAACCTGGAGCACCAAGGAAAGGTTTAACAAATTGTACTCATACAGAACAGTGCTGCATCACTGACTTTACAATGTAAACTACACCAATGCAAAACAAATTTCATATTCATTTTCAAATCAGTGACAACTTCAAAATGGACATATAAAAAGGTCAGAGAATTCAAGCTGCAATAAGGTCTACTGAGCCATGACCATACCGGCCCAGTCACTGAGGCACTGCAATGAACTCTTAATTTGGATATTGTTAAATATAAATTGTGACCTTGCTGAAAGCAGTTATGAGTGCGATTTAAAATGTTATTTCTTAAAATACAAGAGTTACGGGGATTGGAATGAAGTTTTATTTGCATGTCACACTACAAAGGTGGGATTAATTTATGTGGTTAAGTGTGTAAAAGCTTTATAATTTAGTGGTATCACGCCAAAATCTCTCTTCCACACAACAACCGCTTTAATTCAGTGTCCGATTTTTGCTTACTTCGCTTTCCATGGGTAACAGTGACAGATGGTTAAGGATGAGCTTCTCCCAGCCTTGCTTTGAGTAGAGCCTCCAGGTCCATCTACTCAAACATCTTTCATGGCGTGACCTCAACAGTCCAGGGTGGTTTTTGTGGCTGACACAGCTCGCCTGCAGAAGTCTGTCACATTAATGTTGTTTTCCTGTCTGTATTGTTTCTTCTTATTCTGAGGTCTGAAATAAATCCCACTAGGGAAAGTGTTGCTGGAATTAACCAATTCCATCCTAAAAGCACTTTCAGAAAGCAGTACAGCTATCCCAACAGGACTGAACTGGTACAGCCATGAAATGACAGATGAGGTTTAAAAGAGAAAACCCATCAGACTGTGCAGAGCAAAATAGAAGGGCTATACCACATGGAGCTGGCTTTTAATGTTCTTCACAGAAGTTTCACGTCTGGAAGACTTCCATGTTTACTGTACTCTGTTTAATGTTGACAGAAACATTTCTGCCTACCTATATGTGGGTGTTCTACTAAGCATTCTCAAACCGTGGGAGACAAGGATCAGAATTAAAGATCAAGTCTGACAGTGGCACAGAAGGGTATTAAGTTAGCGTTTCGGAGAGTAAAATGAAACTGGTACCCAGGCCTGTATGCACAGCTGATCCCTGCTACCCACCTACCAAGCACAGGTGGAAGCTCCTTCGCAAAATCCCATTTTCTATAATCTGCAGAAATACTTGCTTGGTCATACAGTGTGCTTATATGGCATTTTTTAAAGAAACCATGGGGTCACTGCACCAGACATTCCCACACTCTTGCAACAAATGATGGAGTAAATTTACTGTTACAGAGAAAAATCCAATGAACTGTACTGGTGGGAAATCAATCTATAATGTAATTGCTCGAATTAAGGAGCCAATATCAAAATAAGCATCATCAACTCCACTAAAGTAATGAGTGAAGAGTTACTATGCAACCAACTCTGTGTCTTTTGTTTGTGCTACCTTCTTTGCATTCTTGGCTCTGCTCCATTACAAACTCCATTATAAACTGATTACAGCATTGCTTGTTTTAAATTCTCTATAGTAACTGTCTTTTTCATTACATTTCCTCTCTTTATGTTGTCTAACCTCTCCTACACACCTCTTTCTCCATTATTCCCCTCTATTCACAGCTTGGACACTTCAGCCTTACCAACCTATTACCCCGAAGGTGCTGGGAATGCACAAAACTATTCCTAAACAAAACATCAGCAGCAAAGCCACCCTCTGGGCAAAGGCAATCAATTCTCTCATCGGGTCATTCTAAGGCAGTGTTACTGAGCTTATACTACATTACTTCCCAACTTGCTCCTACTCCTAACCCCAGCACTGTTTTTCCTGTAGGAATTTCAGAATTTTTTGCTGCTGTGCAGAGCTCCTCAGCCTCAGCAGTGTAAGCCCAACCTGCTGGTTGTGGGTTGCACACCTACCAGAGAGATTCAACAAGCAGCTGTGCCCACTGACAAACCCTTGGTTGGTAGGTGCTTACTCTCACAATACTTTAGAAAACACAACAAAAAGCAAAACAGGATTTAATAACTGTCTGCAAGGCACATTTGCTGCAGTCAAAGTGACTCAAGTCCTTTACATTCACAAGGACTAGAAATAATCTCAGATCCTGCAGACACTAAGAGTTACCAATAACATTTTAGGACTTCCCTGAGAGCTGATTTCAAGTACTGCAACAGACTAATGACACACAACCATTTCTTCCCTACTTGGCTATTTATAAAACGTAAAACATTGTGTCCAATGGATGTACAGTAATTATACCAACTGTTCTATTATCTCAGCTCCTCACATCAATTCTTCATAAGGTATGAAGGAGACTTAAAACAGTTGTCCCATAATTGTGCGTGTGATGTGGGCAGGCTATAATACATTCCTGAGGATGCTGTCACTAGCCTACCAAACTACCTTGTTCACTTAAAATAGAACTCATTTTAGGTGCAAAGTAATTTTGTTAGCTTGGAGCCATCAGGAGTTCACTGGAAGCTGGCTGCAAGCACTCTCAAGGGGGTGGGGAGCTCCCTGTGCAGAACACACCAGGCCTGTGATCAGCAACTTATTCACAGGACCGCTATATCCTACAGCACTCGCTAGGTTGGCAAAACAAACTCATCTAATCACAGAGTTCCAAGATTTCTCTCGTACAATTAATTCTCCTCCAATTGTGAAACTGCAGGGGAAACAATGCTGTTGGCAGTTAGCCGAAATGCTGCTGCCTAAACAACTTCTCACATAACAAGACACTGTACCTACATTATTCTCTGACACTGGGGACTGCCAGACATCAGTTTAAGACAGCACCATCCTTTGCCTCAGCAATTATTTTCCTCCAAGTCAGGTGCACTTGAAATTTAACAGGAATGAGAGCGCATCCGAGACAGAACACCCCTGTGCCAGGGTAATCCCGCAGGACAAGCACATGCAGGGATATCAGTGCATGACTTCAGCGGGGTTAGGAACACGACTGTTTTTATGGAAGTCAGTCTGAAGACACACAGACCACTACAAGGTCTCCAGCAACACTTATTTGACAGTCTTGTGGTCCTCCTTTGTTGCTTTCAGCCAGCGCTGCCTTACCCTCCGTCAGATTCCTCCCTGCCCCCCTCCCTCACTTTTTTCCCCTGTTTCTGTGGTTTATTTATGTGAAGAGCACGTGCCCACAGGTGGCACAGACAACAAACACATACCTGGTGGACATTCTAGCTTTCTCTTTGATGCTTAAAAACCCCATCTTTAAGGTCTAAAAAACCCAATATATATTATTTCAATATTGCCAAAGTGCATGCAATTCAATACTGGCTTCACCTTAAAACGGGTATTTTTTTCCTTCCAAAAATCCAGAAGAATATGACAAAGCAAAGACTGAGATCAAGGAATCTGCAACAGTAAAGAAGCACATTTACTATTTAGTATCACAGCTTGTTTAACCCCACAGCTGACCTCTCATGCAGTGATCTGAGGGCTTTTTCTCACCTATTTGTGCAAGAAGATTCCTTTTTTACAGAACAGGAAAAAAAGAGTAAATATCACTAGCACTGGCAATCCCTGTAACTTCCACCATTTGGAGGCTTCTGCAGAAAATGTTTGACAAGCTGTCTCACAAGCACAGACTAGAGGGTTTCATCTACATCAGAGATGCACACATCACATAATTGTTCTTCATTCTATTAAGAATGCTCACAATCTCCCAGGATCTGAACGCTGAGGTACGTTCTACTGGGTGAGCAAGTCAGCTGGAAAGAAGAAAGAGGATTTTTACTGAAAAATCCAGTTGCAATCACTATCAATTATACAGAGAACTAGCAGTATGCCAGTATCTCCTCCCAGCCCACACAGGCCCTGTCCCAGGACACTCTTTTCTGCTTGACCAACAGCTTCTTGTGCAGAGTTCTCCATACCCCATCTCCAGACATCAGAATGCCAGCAGAGAATAGAATAGAATCATAGAATCATTACGGTTGGAAGGGACCTCCTGGGTCATCAAGTCCAACCTTTATCCCATCATGTTCCTAACCATTAGACCATGGCCTCAAGTGCCTCATCACCCCGTTTGTTGAACACCCCCAGGGACGGTGACTCCACCGCCTCCCTGGGCAGCCCATTCCAGTGCCCAACCACCCTCTCAGTAAAGAACTTCTTCCTGATATCCAACCTAAACTACCCCTGATGGGACTTGAGGCCATTTCCTCTCATCCTGTCATCAGCAGTTCGGGAGAAGAGACCAACACCACCCTCACTACAACCTCCTTTTAGGTAGTTGTAGAGACAGCATCACTTCTACTTGTGGTAGGGCCATGGCTTACAGAGCAGAACACAAAGTCTGTTTCCAACGAGAAGTGGAAACACAACCTTGAACCGAAATGTTCAGGTCATTTTGAGTATGAAAATGAACGTTCTGGCAGCCTTTCTGCCAGGACAGCTCAGCGATGCTACAGAGCAGACACCCAGACCACACATGGAAATCCCTCTCCAGGTGACTCCTGGGATGCGTGTGGCCCACTTAGCATCTTCGTTTGGGAAGAGACTCGATTAAGGGTAGGGAGCTGGAGCTATCAGCTTCCATGTAAAAGAGACCAAAAGTAAACACGGAATTATTTACCCAACCCAACAGCGAGAGGCTCTTTCCTTTCGGGGGGGTAACCGGCACACTCTGCGCTTCTCCCTTTTGTTGCGAGCAGGCACAAGGCACGGTCAGCACGGCCACCACCGGAGCGAGCAGCGATGGAGCGCTGCGGGAGCGCCGCTCCCGCATTCCCCGGGCTGCAGCGCACAGGGGGCCTCGGCCGAGGGGCGAGAGCCCGGCCCCGAGGCGCGGCCCCTTTGTCCGGGCCAAGGCGCCGCCGCGCCGCG
>VZRW01004412.1:260-32430 GCA_013398125.1 Aegotheles bennettii | reverse complement strand
CGGGGCCCCGCCGCCCCCAGACCCCCGCGCTCCCGCGCCGCCTCCCATGCGAGGCTCTGGGGTCGGTGGGGGGTGTAGGCACAGCCCGATCCATGTGTGAGGGGTTCTGTGGATGCCGAGGAGAGCAGGGGGATGGGAGGGGGAGTTCCCGTGTGTGTAACAATAATTCAGATATTACAGAATCACAGAATCCTAGGGGTTGGAAGGGACCTCGAAGGATCATCCAGTGCAACCCCCCTGCCAGAGCAGGGTCACCTAGAGTCCATCACACAGGAACGCATCCAGGCGGGGTTTGAATGTCTCCAGTGAAGGAGACTCCACAACCTCTCTGGGCAGCCTGTTCCAGTGCTCTGGCACTCTCACAGTGAAAAAGTTTCTCCTGATATTCACATGGAACCTCCTATGCTCCAGTTTGCAACCATTGCCCCTTGTCCTATCGTTGGTCATCACTGTGAAAAGCTTGGCTCCATCGTCCTGACCCTCACCCTTTATATATTTGTAACCATGGATGAGGTCACCCCTCAGTCTCCTTTTCTCCAAGCTAAAGAGCCCCGGCTCCCTCAGCCTCTCCTCATAAGGGAGATGTTCCACTCCCTTCATCATCTTTGTGGCTCTGCGCTGGACTCTCTCAAGCAGTTCCATGTCCTTCTTGAACTGTGGGGCCCAGAACTGGACACAATACTCCAGATGGGGCCTCACCAAGGCAGAATAGAGGGGGAGGAGAACCTCTCTTGACCTACTGACCACCCCCTTTCTAATGCACCCCAGGATGCCATTGGCCTTCTTGGCCAAATATTAATGATGGTGTCTCAATAACCACATCCCTCTCTGTTGGATCAGTTCCTGGGGTGGGAGCTCTGTGTGAGCACAGCAGACCCCGCACTTCAGGGATGTGCCTGAGCACAAGGCAGGGACAGGACTTGGGGTGACAGCAGGAGCTGAATCAGGGGACGTTCAGGTTAGATACCAGGGAAAGGTTTTTTGCCCAGAGGGTGATTGAGCACTGGCACAGCTCCCCAGGGCAGTGGTCACAGCACCAACCCTGCCAGAGCTCAAGAAGCACTTGGACAACACTCCCAGGCACATGGTGTGACTCTGGGGTGTCCTGCACAGGGACAGGAGTTGGACTCGATGATCCTGGAGGGTCCCTTCCAACTCTACATGTTCTATGATTCTATGATGGGCTGCTCGGGGTGTTTTTATCAGGCTGTGACCACTCAGAAATGACACAAACAGTTTCCACCCATCCCCTCCTCACAGCTGCTGGGCTGAAGCTGGTTCCTAGGTTTGGAATCTCCAGGTTTAGCAGCTCAGCTGGAAACCTTTGCCCTCAGTGTTCGCATCGTGCCGCCACCGAGCTCCATTTGCAAAGCTGATGTTTAAAATCTTTGTTTAAAGCAGTTTAAAATCTTCTTTGTGGTTCCCTGTGCTCAGGTTTCTGCAGTTTCTGACATCTCAGACATTTGGCCAGTGCTTAGTCCATCTCCCTCCAGGGTTCAGGTTCACCAGCCTCACACTCCAGCTTGAGCTGATTTTTGCATATTCCGCAGAGTCTGAGAAACTGATGGCAATAAAGGAGCAATCCAGATGCAGGTTGTTCTGATTCAAATCCCAACATGCAGGATTTTAGGAAAGAAATCTGGGATTCTGTTAAATGGAGGAGGGAAAACAGTGGAGGGAGGAGAAACGCTGGTAACACGGAGTCAACGGAACAGCCAAAAGAAGACACGGAACATTTCTGGTGTTTCATGACAGGGAAAAATGTGTGCTGGCTATGATGAGAAGATGGAAACACTGGAGGAGGCTTAGCATGACACACATTGATTCAGGGGTCTTCAAGAAACCCTTGGCCAACTGCTGCAGCCCTTTGAGTATCTATACACTGTATTACTTCTTAATATATATTCCAGAACCCTTCCACTGGAAGAGTGGCTGAGTCATAATTATGTTATCATTAATACTGTGGTCTGCAGCTGTTCAATGCTTCCCAGTGCACAGAGAAGCCAAGAATAGGACATTAATCTTGTCTCTACTGATTATTCCCTGTCTCCAACACCTGCATTCGATCATGCCCTGAGATCACACAGTTTTAAAGGTCATTGGTTGCAGAAAAGGTGTCACTGGTGTTCATAAAATGCACATGAAGTCCCTCCTCCCTCTCTCATTCCCTTCATTTCTTGACCAGTGATCATACCCTTTCCCTCCACGTTGTGTGGAAGGAACAGGAACCTCCATTGCTGAAGTTAATGAAGTCTTTGAATTGATTTTAATAGCAGTTTGGGTCATGCCTAAAAAGTATCAGAGACGTTATTTTAGTCATTAGTGTTTTGGTTCAGGTCAGGAGAGCACCTCTGAGGCTGAGCTCCTGATTTACTCTGCTTTGATGTGCACCGCAGAGCGCTCTCGGGACAGGGGACCTGGACTTGTGTAGGATGGGATACGGAGATGTGCTGCAGGAGTGCACTCAAGTGTCTCCACTGCTAAGTGCGTTCTGTCGTGGGACCAGACCAGAGCTAACCCAAAACAACCTGTACCCTGTAATGCAGAGAATGTGGTTGCCGGGTCCTTGATGACAAATGTTGCAAGGGGGAAATGCGCCTTTTGCACCATGCTGCTCGCTAATGGGCATGGCCTTTGTCCTTTGGATCTCCCTTCAGGGCTGTCTGGTTTGAGGCAACAAATGGAATTTTATTTTGAATTTTTGTCCCATGGCCCAAGCTGTGCATTGTCGTGCAATAAAAACCAGTTCATAGTATTCCCCTCATCCTCGTCCTCTGTGAAACAGTTTGTGTCCATTGATAGGACAAGGGGGAACGGGTGCAAGATGGAACACAGGAGGTTCTGGGTGAACATAAGGAAGAACTTTTTCACTGTGAGAGTGCCAGAGCACTGGGCCAGGCTGCCCAGAGAGGTTGTGGAGTCTCCTTCTCTGGAGACATTCAAACCCCGCCTGGATGCGTTCCTGTGTGACCTGCTCTAGGTTGTCCTGCTCTGGCAGGGGGGTTGGACTAGATGATCTTTTGAGGTCCCTTCCAACCCCTAACATTCTGTGAGTCAGTGATTCTGTGAAATGTCCCCTAGGATCTTGCCTATACCAAGTGGAAAAAATGTGCTCTTTAAGCCCAAATTAACAGAAACATTTCCATGAAATATTGATATTGATATTACATTGATAATTTCTATTCAATTGCTAGCAAGTGACCCTAGTGAGAGCGTCTCTGTAGCACCCATGATGTTTTAGGACTCCTTTGTGTAAGAGAGCAACCTGTCAGAGAAGAATTACACGATGTGTGGAGTCCAGTGTCCCTGGCACAGTGACCAGTGCTGGCCATATCTTGACTGGTTCAAGTCAGGCTGAGCCTGCATGGCATTGATGTCCCAGTGATGTCCTGGTATTGCAACTATTCCGCTCCATGGACTGCACAGGAACTTAGGGTTGGGCAGCCCGAGGTAGCACTAAGTTTGAATCACTCACTGCTCTCTGGTGTTTAAATGCTACAGCGGGCACCTAAGACCATATGGACAGTGTAGCAGACATTTGCAATGTGGCCCTAAGGATGTATGCAGTGATCATCCTTAGCTTATGTGCCAGTACACATAAAATACTTGCAGAGAAAAATTAAGTGTAATTAAGCAGAGATGTAATTAATTGTGTGCTACTAGTGTTTGCATTGTGTACCATAATACAACTAAAAAAATCAATTGATACAAGGGCTTTTTTAAAAGCTGAAGATAAGATGGGCGTCAGACAAAACATGCCCGAAATCTCTGGGAAAAACATTGATGTGCAACTTCCTTTCCCAGGGAACAAAAACCACTTGTTCCTTTTACTTCAGCACACATTTCATAGCACACAATATGTATCTAAAGTATGCATAATTTAACGCTGTCATTTTCTCTTAGATTCCTGGTGACACAAATGAATGAACCATGTTATTTGCAGAACCACCTTATCACACAGAAAACGTTTATTCTTCCTCCAAGATCTCAATAAATCTTCCAGGCTGAGAAATGCTTCATTTTTCTAAGGGACAAAACAGAAAGGGAACAAAACCTCTTAACTGGTTTTTGAGGGCACCCTGCTATTTCAACCCAGAATCAATTAGCCTGGCATCTGCTGGATCTGTGGGTGTGCGGGCTTTTGTGTGGTGAAGTATTCCTGAACCGAAACCAGTAACATGGAGGGAGGGTTTCCTGGTGTTGTGGGTAATTTCTTCTCTTTTATGCTGATGGCACAACTGTGTTAGAATTTATTAGGCAACGTTTCATTACAGATGCATAAGGATGCATTTGTGACTTAATGGTGTTTTTGAGGAGCAGAACTAAAGGAAAGAAACCACCCAGCTCGAATCCACCATATATTCTGGGGAGAACCACCTCCCTGACAAAAGGAAAAAGCGAGAAGCTTTCGCCTGCCTCCAGTTTGTACCAGTTGTGAGAAATCATACGTAACAATCAGTGAAGAAAGTAACGAACTATAGAATCATAGAATCATAGAATCATTGTGGTTGGAAGGGACCTCCAGGGTCATCAAGTCCAACCTTTAGCTTGGCTGATTAACAATCTACTCATACTTCCCAACTGTGTAAGTCCGTGTGGTTTTGTGTGTGTTTATGTTAGTGATGGTCAGGTTTGAGGGACATACACTGAGGGATATAGCTGATGTGCCCAAATGCAGACTTGGTGTGCAGCTCCCACTTTACTCATCAGAGAGTGATGGCTCTCTGCCTTGAGAGGGTGGTGCATGTGTTGGGGGGCTGAATCTCCCTCTGGTTGAATGTCCCTTCTGTTTCTCTCCAGAAACTGGCAGGAGAATCTGATGTGACAAAGCTTGCTTTAGTGCCTGCTGTTAGGCAGAACAACTCCAGGTCTTAGGGGACAGCCTGGATTTGGATTCAGGTAACTTTAACTCTCCTCTGTGCTGGTTTTGGCTGGGATAGTGTTAATTTTCTTCATAGTAGCTGGTATGGGGCTGTGTTTTGGACTTGTGGTGAAAACAGTGCTGATAACACAGGGATGTTTTCCTTACTCCTGAGCAGTGCTTACACAGTGCCAAGGCCTTCTCTGCTTCTCACCCCACCCCACCAGCAAGCGGGCTGGGGGTGCACAGGGAGCTGGGAGGGGACAGAGCTGGGATATGTTGGCCCTAACTGACCAAAGGGATGTTCCACACCACTTGATGCCATGCTCAGCCTATAAAGCTGGGGGAAGAAGAAGGAAGGGGTGATGGTGTTTGTCTTCCCAAGTAACCGCTTGGACGGAGGACGGCTTTCCTGGAGATGGCTGAACACCTGCCTGTTGATGGGAAGTAGTGAATTAATTTCTTGTTTTGCTTTGCTTGTGGCTTTTGCTTTACCAGTTAAACTGTCCTTATCTCAACCTCTGATTTTTTCCACTTTTACCCTTCTGATACTCTTCCTCATCCCACCAGGGGGTAGTGAGTGAGCAGCTCCATGGGGCTTAGTTGCCGGCTGGGGTTAAACCACAATTTACTCTCACAGAGTCCCTTAGTCTGCTCTGATCCTGGCCAGTCCACTGTCCCTTGATTTCCCATCCCAGCTTTCATCTGCCTTTTTTCGCTCTCTACAACTCCCTGAGAGGAGGTTGGGGTGAGGTGGGGATTGGTCTCTTCTGCCGTGCCCACAGTGAAAGGAAAAGAGGGAACGGCTTTAAATTGCAGCAGGGGAGATTCAGGTTGGACATCAGGGAAAATTTCTTCCCTGTGAGGGTGATTGGGTGTGGGAATGGGTTGCCCAGGGAGGTGGTGGAGTCACCATCCCTGGAGGTGTTCAAGAGGCGTCTGGATGTGGCTCTGGGTGCTGTGGGTGAGTGGGGATGGGGGTAAGGGTTGGACTGGGTGAGCTTGAAGATCTCTTCCAAACTCAATGATTCTATGATTCTATATTTAGAGGTTAAGCTCTGTGAGGTAGGAGTAGTCTTTCTTTTACTGTGCTTTTGCAGCACATACAACCCAGGGAATATTTGTGTGATGGGCACAGATAAACATCAGCTATTCTCAAAATGGATCAATCCAGTCATGATTCTGATCACTACAAAGCAATACACGCACACAAAGGTTGTGTGGGTGGTTCTCCTACTACTCTCGCTCAATGCAAGGACATCTTAATCTGTCACCTGACAGTGGAGCTTCCCATCATCTCTGTCTTCAAACCTGTCACACATCTCCCTACACTTGCAAACAGATACATACTGCCTAAAAACATGGTAGTGGGATTACTGTAATAAACTGTTGGGTAATGAGATACTTGCATTTGCTTGGCTCTGTTAGCTGTCCAAATGACATTATTCTCAGTACTCCACCTAAACTAGTCATGATGCTTAGCACTCATAGCTTTCATGCCATTTTAAAAGATAATTTATCCCAAATGCTTTGTGCCTGTAGAGAAAGTGCAGTGGAGTGACTTGAAGGACAACGAATCCGAGAGTAACGATGAGTGTGCAGTCATTCATCTTGTCATTCAATAGAGCCAGGAGAAATTATGTGATTCTAGGAGGGGACTAGGAATCTGGAAATCTGAAATTTTAGGGTTACAACACAGTTGGTTTATGAGAGATTAGAATAGAGAGGAATATAGTTAAGAAATTACAAAATGTCTAAAATATACAGGCACTAAAATGTATAATACAATGTTTATTACATGTATGCATAACAAATCTTCATAGTTTAATTGTTTTTGGTTTTAAAACATAAGGTATGAAAAGCAGCATCCCATTGCCTAACCAATATAGAACGATGTAAAATCTGCAGCTTATATGGAGTACCTGTCTGCATGGCACTGCTGTAACATCATTCACTGGCATTTTCGGGGATTGAGCTCCTTTGTCGTCTTGTCTTTCCAGAAAGATGTGTCCTTCCCACATACTATTTTACCAAGATCAGTATTTGTCACTGAACGCTGTTTCTTTTTTCAGTTTGTATGTTATATAACCCATATCCTGGTATATATTCAATCAGAACACTTAAACCTAGCAATCATCTCCAAACCAATAATGGTTTAGAATAGTTCAAAGTAGACCTACAGTCATTTCACTTTTCTGTCATGAAAATAACATGAAAAATATTGTAAAAATATTTTTCTAATTTAAGAGTTGTTTATATTAATATTTCTCTCATGTTTTGCTTTTTACATCTTTTCTGCTCTCCATACCCTTCCTTTTCTATTGTTGCTGTTCTTCATATTTTGTGTGGGTTCATACTTGTTTTTACGTGCCTTTACAGCCTTTCCTCTTGTGTTTCTCTAGTAACTTTCTCCATCTCTTTCCTTCTTTCTTTGAAGGTTTCCATTGGGAATGTGCTGTAGTGGAGTCAGGTGAACTGCAGTTGTTTGGTAGTTCTGTGGCTTCAGGAGGGTCTCCCCATCTCTCTGTTTCCCAGTCTGGAAAAACAAGATAACTAAGCTCGCCTCCTGTGTAGCTAGCTTGGAGACATACTGGTGAAAAGCTCCTTTAAGCACAGTTATTCTCTATTTCACCTCTACCTCAGTTACCTCCTCAATGCTCATTATGGCTGCTCAACTAACTCTTAGCTCCTATTCTTCTCCCTGCCCCCTAACCTCTTCTAACAGTAACATTTTCATAGTTACTACTTATTCTGCAGACCACGTGCCCACTGCATTTGCTTTGTCTCCTTTGTCTCTATCTTGAAGAAGAGCTGCTGCAGCTCTTAAGTGAAGGGTTCCATTGATTTGATCTGACTGATGTCCACAAAGAACATGAGTGGAGGTGCAACGCGTGACTTTAGTTACAAAAGTCATAGAATCACCAAGGTTGGGAGAGATCTTCAAGACCATCCAGTCCAAAATTATCACAAGAATCTTAAAAAGATGAGAGATAAGCAATAAATATTCACCAGTTATAACACCAGTTATAACACCAGTTATAACACCAGTTATATGAAACCTTGTAATGGGAGAATATGTGCATGTGCAACCAGCTCTCGCATGTTCATCCATGAAGTTAGTTTAAATCACAGTCACTTGTTCCTAGTACCTTTGTGAAAAGGCTCAGACAGTAAGTACTTAGTATAATGCTAATGTCAAGCAGAAATAAAATAGCCATATCTTGACTATGCTCTTAGGAAAAGATTCGCCCTGTCAGTGTCAATGAATTTCTACATCCATGACCGTTTGCTACAAACCTATGGTTTTTTTATGTCTATACAACCTTTGGCATTGGAGGATCTTAACTTTCAGTGAAGGAGTAGGAAACAGTCAAAGCCTGCCAGTGTCAAGTGCCTCAGACTGCAGTGCCAGAAGTGCTATTCAATAAGCTGTCAAGTAAAACTGCTTCAGTCTATGTGGCTGTAGTGAAACAAAATGCGGACACCAACATCCTGATGTTACTCTCAGGGACAAATTATTTACACTCCATAACTGTGGAAATGATGTAGAGAGCAAAGAGAAGATGACAAAACATATTGTAGTGTTTGTGGGTTGTAAAGCCATCAACTATAGACTATATCAGACTGAACTATGGTTCATAAAAGCTAAGCAGAACTGGACTTAGCCTGCCTTAGATAGAAGAGCAACCAGAATAGATAAAGGAATTGTTAGACTTACCGTGGGCTGTTACATAGCTGCTGTTTTCTCTGAACAACAGTTCAGCTGAGGGCTTCTGGAAAGATGCAATTCCAAGAAAGCGCTGGAAGCAGGCCAGCAAAGATATTGCTGGTGATTTATTTTGATTTTTATTCTTTAGATGAAAAAAAAAATCAATGTAAGATTAATAGGAAAAAAAGCAACTCCCAGCCCCCAAATAGAAACCAGAAACAAAAAAATATACCACTGTTGCACTGAATATTGAATACCTGGAATCTTTTCCAAACTGCTAGTATTAAAATGTATCAACTGTAGGCAAAGTTTTCCCTTTTTCTATATGAAGTCTAGAGTATCTTCACTAAAATAAATAGTTCACTTGAATTCATGCAAGAATACAAATCAAAAATACATTGATCCTTTCTCAGAAAAACTAAGTACCATTCAATGAAATGGAAGAATCATCAGAAATGGAAGAACTATGAAATTACAAAAAAGTTGCTTTAATATTAATCATGATGTTCCCAGGGCATGCATTGTGAAGCATATTACGGAGTCAGGAATTTAGCAAGATGCAGAAAACGTTGACAAAAAGAAAAAAAGTGGTAGTAATAACAAATATCTCAGAAGGTCCCTGAAGATGCATACCAGTTTTAACCCTTTCAAAGGCAATAAGATAACCTCCAATTATTTGAGAGTAAGAACAGATTTTCTCTGGGGAGAACTTATTTTGTAACTGTGCACATTAAAGTTTCTTTCAGCAGCATCTTTTTCTGAACACAGAGAGAGAGAGTAACCTAGAGCAGGTGGGTGTGCAGGATTCACATGGTAATTCCTATTACCTGTTATACTGATGGTAATGCTTGGCCAGTTGTTTTGGTGTTTTTTTCCCATGAACTGACCCAGTTAAACATTTGTGTACCTAATATGCCTGGGATGCTATAATTAGAACATTTTTAATTATTCAACTCTCTTAATTCTTCTCTTGAGTGAGCGTGGTAATTTGATGTGACAGTTCTGAATACTGGAATACCTTGATCTGAGGAGCTTTCTGACAATGCTTAAGCTGCTGTTTCTCACGTATGATCTTAGTCAGTGTTACAATTTTATGTAGGTATGATGGCTACTTCTTGTCTTGGAATATTTGTCTTGTTATGAAAATCTGGTACTATCCCTTTCCTGGAAAAATGATGCAAATTCATCTACCTAAATAGGCACATTTGAACAGAATGAAAAGGTTATATTTTGTTTAAAAATTAAAGTGAATTTCAGGCTTATCAGCCATGCTGGACTGTGACTACTTAAACTCCAAGTCCTCTGTTTATTTGCAAATCAGGTACTGTATAGACAAGGTAGGCAGTGGCACGTTTCCCTCCATTATTTTGGAAGTGTTCTCTTCAAGAAGGTCAGCAAATCATTTACTTTTCTCCTTATTCAGGACACGATCAAACCACTGGAGTCAGTATCAAGATTACAAAGACTTCAATGAGCTCTGGACGAGGGCAAAAATTTATGAAAATTACCACAAAAATATTAAACACTACCAAGTTGTGTTATCTTGTGTGTGCACACCCATTCACATGGTTTGGACTGAGGCAACCTACTTATTTTACAAGGGCCATAGTACCTGTTCTTGCCCAGCAGAAAACATTGTTCAAGCAAACCTGAGTTAAAATACCTCTCTAGAAATGCTGAAAACATGTTTTTAAATGAATGCACCAAGCCACAGGTAAAGCCCATGATTATACCTATAGTCACTTCTAATGTCCGTTTTAAAAAATAAATTAATATTTGATAGCATAAGCCAAGCTGATAATTGTGATCTACCACAAGTGTGGAATTACATCATCAATTTACTTGATCACCTTTCACTTCCTTTCTAAAAGCTTAAATGCAAACATATTTAACTCTCAGCTGCATTGACTTGCCCTAAGTAATGTACTTGACACCTGTCTGTTTGGAGACAAACCCCACTTTTTGGCACACACCTTTTAATTCTCCTGGGACTCCTAGGTCCATACCTAGTTTTCTCTGTAATCTTAGTGAGGCCACCAGTCTATTTACTTTCTACTCAGGTATGGACATACAAGTCCAAGATCATCTCCTTTACACGCTAGGAGGTGATTTCAGGCACTGCAGCATGACTGATGACAGCTGAAAACAGAAGCTATGCTGTAGGACATCTTGAAGCACTGGCACCCAGGGGTTGTGTAGGAGACACATATGCTCTTCTCGCTAGGCTTGGCATTCCCTGGTAACCAAGTTTCAAGCTACTGCCTATACAAATGTCCAGGATTAAACCTTGAACCTCACACTGCCATTGTGAACTGATTCCTATGTACAAAGGGACTAGCAACAGGAGGTGGCCACACAAAGATGCACATATGCAATGCAGACATTATAGATAGCTATGGTCTCTATTTTTTTCCCCTTCCACTCCTGAACTGGACTAAAAGCTCCTTTATGAAGAGCTTCCCTGCTTCGCTGAGTGGTTGTTGCTGTCGTACCTCCCCTTGCCTTTCACCTGGTCTAATGGTCTAATGGTTAGGAATATGATGGGATAAAGGTTGGACTTGATGACCCTGGAGGTGCCTTCCAACCATAATGATTCTATGATTCTATGAATCTAATGATTTACCCCCAGTTAAATTCAGTCTTTTCCTGAGTGCATTTCACCCACTGAAAAGATGGGGACAGACATTGTGCCTTATCCTCAGGACTTAGATGTGGAAGAGCATGACTGATAGGGTGCCTTGTACCTTCTAAAAATTAGCAGAGTTGAGAGATGATGTTGCTAAGCTTATCAAGCTTATTAAGTTCAAACATTGACCCCTGGGGACCAGTTTTATGAGGGAGCAGGCCTTCTGCCTTGCACAGCAGCCGTGGGTGCTGTGGTGCAGGTGCTACAAGTAGGAGCCCTGGTTTCTTGTGGTGTGGATGGAGGTACAGGGTGAGCTGCAGCCCTCCTGAAAGCATCAAGGTGCAAGTGAGTGGGACATAGTAGGGGTGTGTTCCCCAGTAAGAGTGCTTGTAAGAGCCATTTGAGGTCCACTGCTTCCCCTTTCTCCAGCTGGTTGAGGTGCCTGCTTTACAGGGGACTGTGGTTTCTGCCCTCCCATCCTCCCAGCAGGAGGAAAATGCTTCCAGCCCTCACCCACCATCCTTGCTTGGTGCATGGAAAGGGTATAGATGTCCCTCTCCTAGTCTGCCTCCCTCCCTTGGAGGGCTGCTAGCTCAAAGGGAACAATTCCCTGTGGCTGTTGTGCCCTTTAGGTCAAAGAAGCATTTGCAGTGTTTCTCCTGGTGCTAAGTGGCAGAGCAGAGTGGGTGGCGTGTTGTGGGGACTCAATTTCCTCTTATTAAGCAGTCTGGAGTCTTCTGGCCTGTCTCGGGCTGATGTATTAGGAAGTTCACTCTGGGTTTATTCCTGATGGAATTAGTGGTTATGGATGTACCACGTCTCAGCAAAAGACTTTCTTTGAGCCTCTGGATTCTGTGCAAGGCAATATTTATAAGGAGGCTGATGATAGCCTGAAAATGTTCCTTCCCCTGACCTTGTTCTCCTTCCTCGCCAGCCCAATGAGAAAAAAACCCCCAAAACAACAAAAGTCACAACTCTGCACTGAGACTTCCCTCTGCAGAAACACAGAATCAAACAATAGTTTGGGTAGCCAACTTTAAAGGTGATCAGAGCCCTGTCTGACCTGACCTTGAATGCTTCCAGGGACAGGGCATCTACCTGCCCCTCTGAGCAACCTGTTCCAGTGTTTCACCATCCTTACTGTAAAAAAATATCTCTAATTTTTTATCTCTAATCAAAATTATCTCTAGTGAGCTCTAGGTGGATTCAGAAATCTGGGTGTCTGAAACCCATGGCAAGGCCTTAATAAATTATTAAGAATACACATCTGAGATTTTTGCATAGGTGAAGAAAGCCTGGTTTGTTAACAAGCTGAAGATTGGGCTGCATCTCTGTATAGAATATTGAGAATATTTACCTATAGAAAATCTCTCCCTGCCCTTTTTCTGTCAGAAGTCTTACAAAAATCAGATATTTGTATGCAAAATTCAACTAAACCATTTTTTTTCTGCCTCCCCTTTTGAAGTGTAACACCTATGACCTTAGCAAGTGTTTATATTTTTCCTCCTCCAACTTCTCTGGCTGCCAATGTGAACACATGCCATTATATTTAGAGTACTTTGACGTGTTTTTCAGGTGCTGCAACACCCATTTCCACAAAGGCTTTAATGGAACAGTTGCATTTAAAATACCAACAAAAACCATGGACTGAAACTCTGAAACTCGTCCATTTTTGCATGGTAAGGATCACAGATGAGGCGAGAGGAGTGATGGTGTAAGAGCAGCTTGCTAGGATCCTTCAAAAACAGCTTGACTTTACAAAAACCCACAACCCCAGAACAACCAGAAAACCCAGTGCCTATTATAGCCTGGCTCCTGATTTTTCTTTCAGCAGTCGATAAAATGTTTCCTGTATTATTTTAGCACTTTAGGGGTTGTTTCTTGCATTATTTTAACTCTTCAGGGGTTGGTGCTGATTATTTAATACTTTAGGTTAATTTCCATTCATTATCATTAGCACATTCATAGTCTATAAAGACAATTCCTTGCCCATGGGACTGGGAGAAAAGACTGGTTTTCAGAACTGGCCTGAAACCTGCTATCTAGACTCTTTCTTGCTGTGATATACCTTAAGTTGTTCCATGCTTCCCACCCTTCTAGTAGCTAATTATATTGAAGAATCATCTTTGTAAAAAACAGATTAACCCAGCTGCTGTAGGTTTAGTATAAAAAGTCCCATTTGCTTCCATTCTTCTTTTCATTAATGCTTAACTAAGGACTTACTGTGAAAACAATGTCCTGAGTTTGAACATAGTGAAAACTTTTCAGCAGTGAATGTTCTTTGTGAATTGAGGTGCAAAGTATGAGATATTTTCAGACAAGATCTAGAAGAGAAGCTGTGAGAGTTTGCTTGCTGCTGAAGTTCGTATCTTCAGCTGGAATTTGCACCATGAGCTTAACCAAGTGCACCTGTGGCACTGATGTCTCCTTTTCACTTAAGCAAATAATAAAAATTAAGTATTTTCTCAGCTGATCTCTAGTATCACAGTGACATTAGCTGACACAGCTTGTGTTCAGCTCAAAAGAAAAGGGAATGGGAAGCCACTTTCTGCTCCAAAGGCCTCTGCTGTACAGAGTCTTCATGAAACCATTCAGTGCTGCCACTGTAGAGACAGCTACAGTTGTAGGTCACCTCTTGACAAAAAGAAATAAATAGTGTTTTGTTGGACTGGCCATCAGTGTTCTGTGTCTCGTATGAAGTGATATTCCTTTCTGGCTAGTAATTTAAGGAGTCTTTCTCTGTCTCTTGTTTTCCCAAATGTGCTAGGATAAGCCACTTCAACGGCCTGCTGGCAATGCTCCAGATGGCCCATTGCTGTCTTGCATGGAGAAGATACAGAGGACGTTAAATGGTAACGAGCTGGCAGATAACTCAATTCTGTGGAAACTACCCATCCTTCTCTATGGGTGATGTTCTGCACAAAGGGGTCAAATGTGCAAACACAGAGGTGGATATGACACAAGAGACTTGTGACTCATCTTTGGGCTAAGCCTTCAGGCTATAGCTATTCTCAAAGTCTGAGAATAAGCTTTACCCAGCACAGCATTCGCTAATCATAGGGTAATAGTTGTCATTAATAACAAGAAGTCATGGAAGAGATACTATTTTCTCATTACCTAAATCATACCCTTCAAAGCAGGATAATACTGGTTCTATTTCTTGATCATTGCAGCCTGATTACATAACGTTTCTCTTTTTTTTTTTTTTTTCAGCTAAATCGTTGTTTTCTGTGATGAACAGATTGGAATCTTTATCCAAACAAAAAGGGTGAGTTTGTTTATGAATAAATGCAAATGAGCAAGCGTGGCCCCAAGTCCAGTGAGGAACACCATCTGGATGGCTTGTCAACAATGTTTTTTTTAGCTCGGTGTTCTAATGGGATGTATTACTCGGAACAGGAGTAACTGCCTATTTTGATTAGCCCTTTGTGGAGGATGTTGTTGGGTGAAGAGAGGGCGTGCATGCCTAAGTCCCAAAGCTACAGACTGAGATAAACAGTTTTCAGCAAACCAACATGATAACGTAGAGTAGAGCACAAATATGTTGCCTGGCTGAATAGTTTTCAGAAGCTGAGCCAAAGAAGAGTTATTTTTGAAGCATCTCTGGTGTCTCTTCCCACGATCAAGTAAACCATACTCATTTCCTTTCGTCATGTGACAGAATTTTTTAGATATACAAGCTTTTTTTTTTTTCTCTTTCTGCTTTCCTCAGGCTTAACACTCATGTTAGTCCCAGTGGGACTGCCTGCTACATATCATCGGACATGTTTTATATAGAAGTTCAGCTGGAGAAGGATGGGGAGGTGGTGGATGTAAAGTTGGCTCACCTTGGAGAAGCTCCTACGGTAAAATTTTCTCTGTCTCTCACCTCCCTGTAGTCTCCCACCTGGCCTTCTGCTGCCACGTCAGAAAGTCTTTGGCTTCCTTTTGGTCTTGTCACACCTGCCAGCCTGTGCATACACTCCCTGCCTCGTTAGGTGTCTGAATCTCTCACCTAAACTTACAATCAGTTACAGATACAGGACTCTAGCACTAAACATGAAAGTAAAAGTCAGCCGACATGCTTACCTTCCAACAATTTTATAGTACCCTGCATAAATATTTGTGTTTTCATACTTGGATGTTATCAATATACACTAAATAACAGGGTCTTAAAATAATTTCCTACCAAGGTCTAGGGTCAAGATATTCCCAGTGGATATCTTGGAGCTGTTACCAGAGATCCTGTTTTTCCTTCTGCCCTCTTTAGGAGTATGTGCATTCCTACTAATGGGGATTTTTTTTCTTTTGATATTTCTTATTAAAATATTGGCAAAATACCACTCTGCAGTTCACATACCGTGTTCTGCAGTTGTTCAGTGTCACAGACAATCCTTCAGATCAAAGATATTACAACAAGCTGTTGCAAGGGGGCGGGGAGCATAAGCTTTGATTTTTATCAGTAAATATCCAAATTGTTACATTAATTTGCAGTTAATTTAGTTCCTTTTTTCATCTGCAGCCAGCCCAGGAATTTCAGGTTGTTCTGTTTAACCAGCACAGGGCTGTTGATCAGTCAGTGCTGGACAATATTATTGGGATGGAAATGCACATCCAGAGAATTTTAGCACAGTTAGCTGCCAATAAAAGAAAAATTGGCAAAGATTTTTCCTGGAAAGAATTTATCAACAAATTATTTCTGTTAATTTTATCCTCTTCCACAGAACCTTTGTTCTTCTAATTATTATATTAGCATTATGTTTTAATTATTGTAATGTTAGTCTGGTTTTTGTTGTGTGTTTTTGTTTGGTTTTTTTTTAAGCTAACCAATCAGCTAATTAAAAGTAACAAGTGGGGGGCGGAGCAAAAAAATCTCATAGTTACCAATGAAATGCTTTTAAGAGAAGTTTCAAAAAGGATGGTCAGAAACATGAAACTCTTCTCTCTTTTTTCTATAGGTTTGTGATGACTTGGTGCAGCATCTAAGGTAAAGAATCGTGTGCAAAGTCTCTTGTTGACTGGAAAGGAATTCTGGAGTCTTGTGTTTCTCCGAATGTTGTGGAGAAGTCAAGGCTAGAATGGTTTTGGTGTAAGAACTGAAGAAAAAAAATGAAAAAGAAAAGAAAAAAGCATCAGGAAACAATAATATGAATCAGAAAAAAACCAGAAGCATTCACACCTTTTTGGATTTTATTTTATGTGGGAAGTTGGTTCCCCTGCTCTGTATTGGAGGTTGGTGGTTGTTGTAACTGTTATTACCCGCTTCCAGTTTGTAAATGCAAGTATAAAACTGCAGCAAATATGATTTTGAAAAGATACTCCAGGCATTACTTATTTCTTAAGTAATTCCATTGAACACAGCTAAATTGCATCCACTTCAACGGAGCAAGGGTAAAGAGAAATCACACATTGGCTCTCACTGCTGGTTGAACACAGCCTATTAATGCTGGCATTTGTGTTGATTGCAAGAATTATAGAACTACCTGGACCCATAATTTTGGAAATGGACTGGTGATGACAAATCAGAACTGGCAGATTTACAGGTCCAAACCAGATATGACTTTTCTCCTTCCATCAAATGCTAAATACTCTTTGTATTGTCCTTATGCAAATATTTTAACTATGCAAATGTCCTGCAGGTTTCTATCACAGCAATGAAAGCCAGTTGATATCCCACGGCCTATTTTTCTTTGCAAATGCATAGGAGGAGATGTTACTTTAATTTCTCATGTATCAGTAGGACACTGCATATATATTTTTATTTTTTTCTAATTACCACATCTTATTCTGTATGAATAGTTGCTGTTCCAGGTTAGGCCACTACCTTAAAAGTCTGTTTAGAAGTTCTCCAAACAATATGATTAAAGTTCTGGGTTTTACTAATAATGAGTATATTTAAGAAAGTGGATTCTTATTTCAATACCTTGGCAGAACAGTTGGAAGGGAAGGTAAAGCGAGAAAAGAATAATCATTGACTTTGCATATTTCATCTCTCTTCTATGTGGACCTGTGATACATCATCCATTTTTCCAGCCCTCTCTTTCCTCAGAAATGAAGTTATATTAGCTTTATGTGTGTAAACAGCTACATCTTAAAGCCTTAACTTGCATTTTCCTACATTGCTGACTCCCAGTGATGTTAACTGCCAGCAGCCTAGCTCTGAGCAAAAGCATATAGTTGCCATTGGCACTGTGGGTACTACTTGTCTGCCTCTCTGTTTTTGTTAGGATTTGGCACAAAGTGCAAATATCCCTTCTGCACCTCTTGGCGTAGTATTTTATTTGGTCGTAAGGAAGTCTGTTGTATGTGTAATGCTTCCTGTGAGTCTCAAAGTAACTATAAAATCATGATGAACCAGCTAGCTAATGCAGAGGCTGGTGCTGTCTATGCCTGTACCTGCACGCCTGCTTCCCTCCCTTTGTCCTGGTTCCCCACTAGTCCAGTTGGAAAGAGCCATGGAGGAGCTGAGTGACTTGTTTAAGCTTCTGCCTGATTGTAAAATCTGCTCAAAATCTACTCAAGCAGGTGAGTAAATACCTGGTGGGCTAGACCGAGCAGAGCTCCAGGCTATCACAGCTAGTCAGAATCTGCAGGAATTCTGGGATTTAGGCAGTCTGAACAAATACTTCACAAGCCTATGCAAGCCCCTTGTCCCCTGGTTTGTGGGGTTTTTTTATTGATGTATCTATCAATTTTATTTAAGAGGTCTCTCAGCAGGTGCCCTGAAGTGCAATATTAATACAATCCTTGATATTTTTATGAAAAGAAGGTACAAGTGCATTGTATTAGGGAAGTGTTACTACATGACTAGCTTCATTGGAACATCAGGAAAAGTGCTTTGCAGCTGATGAGCTGTCAGATTTGTGGATCATGCACATCTATTGCTTTCAGTAATGCATATTTAACCAGTGTCAGCTATAATTACATTGGGTTTTTTTGCAACAGAGCCAAGAATTCGCATTTCCTGGTATCTTCTAAGAAAATTTAAAAGCAGTACAGTACTGCTACTTGCCAGATCAGATAAGGAGAGTGCTTTTTCTAGAAGGTTAGATATAAAAGATTACTTATGCATCTCATTTAGTAGCATGATAGCAGTTGTTTCTTTTTGGTAGGATGAAGAACTATGATGCCTTTGGAAAGATTCTAGAAGACCTGTCAAATCTGTATCAAATTCCAGGAAACAGGTTCCGACTGGTTTTTATTTGAAAAGCTTTTAAAATAGATAGCCTAGGTTTTGTTTACTTACAAAATAATAATTTGTCTCCTCTCTCTCCCAGTGAAAAGAAAGCTAAGGGATACCTTGCTTTGCAGGCCCTTGAGAAAGACCTTTATTCAATGTCTCTTCTAGACAGGTAACTCTTCTAGGCAAGTCTAACTCTTTCTCTTTCTCCCTTCCCCTCCACACCCATCCCTTCATTTCACTAAAAAACAACTTAACTGATCTAATTACAGAGCAGGATGTGGAAGGCTAATGAGTTTTCTCCCACTGGAAAGCTTGAAGCCTTCCTGCAGTTTGCCAACCCCAGGCATGCCAGACAAGATGATCTACTGAACTCCTGTGCTTTATCTAAGAGACTTGCTGGGAAAATGGTTGGCTACAGAGCTTGGGTGTGTGTGCATGTGAGCACCCACTAAGAGCAAACAGTGCATCTGAAAGTCAGCAGTGTGTTTGGATCTCCCTGTGCCAGAAGTAAAATATACCTTCTGGGGTCCTGCTGTTTGGGTATTTCATTTTGTGCTCAGGTGTTAGGTTGGGATTAGTGGATGCTGGCTTTCCTCCCATCCTTCCTTTTCTCATTTCTCCTTTCAAAGAATAAGATTACAGATAGATGGGGAACAGATTTTCCTAAACCCTCTGGTAATTGTACAATGATCTTCACTCTTTTCAGAAAATCAGTGTTGATGGCAGTGCTTTCCTTCTGGATTTCTGGAGCACCTTTTCTGATATCTTGCCTATTAAGTACTCTTGGCAAGCATGGCCTTCTGTAACTTGAAACACACTCTTGGCTTATTTCTGCACAGTGTTCCATTATGAAGCATACTAACTCCATGAGCAAATATACCATATCCTTGCTGATCACTGATTTCTCAGTAAATATTTTTTATGAGTTAAATAGATTATTTGTCCCATATATGATTTAACACTCCACAGTGCATTAACTTACACAGCTATGTAGTTGTATGGCTCTATGTATTCAATCCCATTTGAGGTTAGAGATGGGTTCTGTTTGAGATGGTTTACCCAGGTTGTTCCCTCACTCTTTGCTCAACCTACCACTCCAGTATTTTTGTCCCCCTTCATTTCTGGTAAATAGCACATAAAATTGCAACATGAAATGACTCAGATATAAGGTTGAAAGTGGAAGCCCTAGAGAGTCCTAGGAGTAATGTGTGAGTGAAATGATGGTGCTTTGAAGGCTGACATAACATATGGAGACACAATCTACTTCCAAGAAAGCATTGTCTCCCTTTGATTACGGGTGCAGATTATCCTTTACATTAACCTAGGTAGCACTGCGACTCAGCACACACTAATCAAGATGTGTTTTGAACTAGAACCCAGGATGTAAACAGAATTACTGAAGTACTTCATGGAAAAGTAGGACACCTGGTGCCAAGAACTGGAGGTGAATTTTTATTTTTTCCTTTTCTTTCTTCATTGATTTAAAGAATGGTAATAAAAAACCCCTATTGAGTTGATTTTTGTTTACAGTAAAGATCCTCTATTATAAATAAAAAATTCTGTAGGCACTTATTGTGCCTGTGTTCTCAGGTAGAATCATGTATTGTACAGACATACAGAAGGAGAAAATACAAAGAGGCCAGGTATCTTATCAGCTACTGCAAAATTGCCTTTGTAGCAGCCTAAAAGCAAAGCCAGCGATGTTCTGAGGTTATGTGGGAAACCACAGTTTGGGAGTAACCCTGAGATGACAGCGGTAGTAGTTGAGATAACTCATGTTGCCTAAAAGGCAAATACAGTCAGTTGGTAAGTTTTTTGGCTCACCTACACTATCAGAAGTGAGCTTTAACTGTTAATGTGCTATAGTTCTTAAAAGTACTTCTAACACATGCTGCCACTACCCTCTTGCACAGCACGATGTGAGCGAGCGTCCTGCATGCAGGTATTACAACTTCCCCCTCTATTTCAGACTAGTCACTGAAAGTTAGCTGTTCAGCTAGAATTTTTAAGGCTGAACAACAAGCTATTGTGCAAGAGATGGAAACTTAATCTTTTCAAAGATGTCTGATGACTTTATATGCCAAGGGTTTAGCTGTTAAATGCTGACAAAGACGATCCCGTGATTTGAACATATGCTGTAATTACAGAGGTACTTTTATGAGGAATACCCTTCTGCTTATCTACACTGCTCTTAGTTTTTTCCTCTTTGTGTCAACATGCATAGTAACCTTATTTTTTTTTAATTCCTCAGGTACTCCTATGATGATTGAATTTTACATTTCTCCCTATCAAGTTTTGGAAGCAGAACTAAATCCTGGTAAAGTTAGAAAAGCAGAAATAACTGATTTTTTTTTTAGCACTACCTGTTTCATGAATAGAAGTTAATTAATGAAACTCAGAAATAAGATTTAAGATTCTAGCTGAGCAGGATGACTTACGTGATGCACTTTATGTGATGTACATCAAGAAAATACTTTGTCATTTCTTGACTCTTGACCCAAATTGAAGCGAGTGTGATAGCAAACAAAAATAACTGCCAAGCCAGCATGGAAATGACTGGTGGCTGCTTGATCTGTTTCATGGCATGTCCCAAAGGCAGCAGTTGCTGCTATCAGTATTGGGAAACTTTGAACGCTTGGGTGTGGTCTGTGCAGGCTTCTCCTTGCTACCCAGGCCATTGTGGCTGTCAGTTGGACCCGACCTTTAGAAGACCTTACCACTGCATGTTCTTTATAGGATTAATCTACACTGACAGAGGAAAATAATGCAGTTCTTTTTCTCCCTTAGGTTCCCAGGTATGTGGAACACAAACAGTTGTAGCTGTGGAAGGCACAGATACGCTACACAGACTTCCTCTTTCTCCATTGCTTGTGGATTCTCAAGCTGGCGAGGATGGGTGAGGCTCTGGACACTTCTCAATACAGAAATAGATTTACAAGTCATTGGCAGTAACCTCAGCATAGCATACATTTAACCTCTGCTGAAACAGGAAGCTCTGTTTTATTGATGGCATTATGCTCCATAGCTACACCCTCTATAACCTGTGGCTTTTATAGTTTTCCCAAATGGACTTTAAAGTCATTGTGTTCATATTTAACTGTGTCAAATGCATTCAAATGCATTGAACTATGGATTTATTCATAGATTTGAAGCCAGACGGAGCTGCTGGAACAATATCACTTTATTCCCTAGTATTCAACAAGCAAGTCCTGCAAAGTTTCAGAATAAATAAAGCCGTATATTGAGGGATATTGCACTTTAACTATACAAAAATTGTTTGTCATCCCACTGTGGATACTGACACCTCACCTCTCTACTTCAGTGCTAGGCTGGAGGGAAAGTCTGAAGTCGGACTCCAAAATAAATGGCTATAGCGCAATTCCTAGCAAACATCCCTGTGCACTGTTCCTCAGTTTGCTATGGCTCACTTTTCCTTTCTGCCAGTCTTCACATCAACCTTGCTTTAAAAACTTTAAAGGCTATAGCTGGATTTATAAAGCAAAACTTTTCTCAAGACAGAAGTCTGGAATGTAGGAAATCGCTAGGGACCTGATGTTGGCCTTGCACTAAGTCTTTGTTATGTTAATTTCTGTAACAAGCTTTCACTCTGACATTTTTTTTTTCCCAGTGACCCTTCTTTTTTGCCACTGACTGATGAACTCAGCATGGATTTGTCAGCTTTTTTTGTGTTGAAGTTTCACCAGCCTATTCCTATGTCCTCATCCAGTATTGAAGAGACACAGAGGCTCACAGGCATGTTATTTTTTTAAGACTAAGTACCTCTGTGATTATGCATTGCTTATTTGCTTTTTATTTCCCTGTGTTAATGTTTTAGAAGGAAAAACTGGTTTCTGGAGCAGAACCTGTTCTGCTGTATCAGCCCAAGTGTAATATTTTAGCAACCAGTGCAAACCACAACATTTCTAAGAAAGATATGACAATTATAGGCAAAGCTGTTAAGCACTATACCTCAAATTCCCATTAGCAAAAAAGGGAATGAAAGTAATGTTTTTGTCTTTCCAAGATATTGGTTTTGAATATTAGCTTTCATGTACAGTCATAACCTAAATGCTAATTTAGAAAAAAATCACCTGGTTTCAGGAATTGAGATTACTGGCTTGAAACTGGCTCCTCTATATGATCTGATTGTTCAGTCTGCCCTGAAAGAAAAATGCAGCGAAGACATGCCTATACACAGATCCTGTTTCCTTGTGGTGAGTATAGTGTGCATTTCACACGCACTCTGCCCTTGTGCAAGATATACACTGAATTACATTTCCCCATAAGCAAGCAATGTATTTAAATACTTTTTAGGAAATAGGTCAAGCTATTTAGCAATCAGTATTAGACCCTTTCAAGTATGTTTGTGTCTACCCTCATCAATGAAACACTGTGTGCATGGCTGCTGAAGTCATATGTATTTGTCTGTGTGTAACTGAAATATTTACTCTTCTAAAAATTCCCCAGAACTTTATCATAAATGCCTTAAAAAGAAGGAAACTTATTGGCTGGTGTGAGGACTAAGCCCCAGGATGGTACCTACCTCGATGAATTTTTATCTTTATCATGCTGCATATCATGCTGATTTAATAAAAAAGATTTATTGATAAAATAACACTGAGAATACTGTTTCTCTAAAAGGGGCTGGCAGGAAGAGCAGTGTAGAGTGTTACAACAATGGTGTCAATTACTATCTAGTCACAGTTGTTTAACTGTAGGTGGCTTCCCTTTTAATATCTGTTTTATTAAAAAATATTTAATTTAGATGTAGAGGAAAAGTTTTAGAATATAAAATAGTGGCCAGACTTATGTACAGGACAACTACAAGACAAGCTTCAAAGATCTACTTTTTTTGCTAGGAAACATTAATTTTGCAATTCATGGGCTTCTCTTTCTCTTCTACTAGCAGTGTTAGCAGAGCTCATTGCCTACATAGTTCTTGGAATTAGAGGTGCTGGTATAGAGGGTAGTAGTAAGTTTACACCATGCTAAAATAAGGTTTAGCAAAGCTCTCCTCTATAAAACACGTAAGATGGGATGAAATTTTAATTTCCAATAGATATACATGAAAGGCTCTGTAACTCCTCAACAATTCCTTAAAATATTAGTACTTGCTGGGAGACAGTTTTGCTTCTGAGCTTAAAGATTTTATTTCTAGAAGTAAATTACTACATTGAATTCTTACCTTGAAAAGAATGTAGAGGAAGCCTTTTGCTCCATGGACACATGAGGAAAAGCTCTTTTACTCTGTTCTTCACCTTTTCTTAATGTAAACCCTGCTAATTAACTGCTCTGCCCTGTTCTTAAGGTAACAGCTCCCATCTGGAACCCTGAAGTTAGATAACACAATATTGCCCTTCTAATTTTGTCATAGAATCACTGTCAACATGGACAGGTGGCAAATTGGTTTTACTATCTTTTCTTCCCCTCCTCTGCAAATGAATCACTGGGAGGTACTCTAGCCAAACAAGCTTCTCAGAAAGTGGTAGTGATGGAGGGAGGAACAACATATGATGCCTTAGAGACATTTCAGGCCAAACTGCTATCCTATTTGTACAACTGTCAAGCAGCACTACTATGATATTCTTCTGAGAGAAGGCTTGGTTGTTAACACTGCTATAGCCTACAGGGCTCTTAAGAGTAGTTGGAAGAATTGGTGGCACTTGAACTCCTGACCACTTGGCTCTAGGTGTATTTGCCTAATTTGGATGTATTTGGGAGGGGAAGTGGATCTCATTTAATTTCCTCCAAAGATTATATTTCTGCTGAAATTCAGAGACATGATAGACATACTGGAACTGTGCCTTCCAAAATTATTTTTGCTATCAGATTGTGCCGTTGCCTGATAACATCAAGCTTTACTTTCTTGTTTTCAGTGCTTGAAATATCACCATATTTGTTGTTCAGTCTCTTCCAGATTGCCCAGAGCACTGTTACTTCATAAACAAGGGCTCAGAAAAATCAGATTTAGTGGGAGCCTTGGTCAGTAAAATCCCATTTACCCATCCGAAATGTGTGCCTGGTGTAATAGAGATTCTCCGACATCAAGTGGCATATAACACTCTTATTAGCAGCTGTGTCTCTGGGAAGCATATAAATGAAGGTAAATCGTGTGGATGGAAGTAATGGCAGAGTATTAGAAGCTAGTTTCCCTCTAAGCTGGGTGTGAACAGATTTATTGCTTCCTTGCCAAAGCTGTCATTACTTGTGAAGTATTTTAAATTACAAAAAATCCTTAATTCTAATATTACACTCTGATTTTTTTTTTAATCTCCTAGGCCTGACACTTCTATAAGCATAAACCAAGTTGCCAAAGTTATGAATAATTAGATTCTACTGTATTAGTATTTTTTAAATTCTAGCATGTGATACAGCCAAAAAGAGTCCAGGTTCAACAGGTGGCTATTACTAAATAGTAATTTTATTTCTAGATGATTCAGAACTGCTTTACTTTGAAGTGGCCCCACACAAGAACACCAGCTTTTCGGTCTTTTTCCCTCACCCCATGAAAGAGAATTTAGCCTGTGGTACGTGTGGAATAATTGATGCTGTCCTCTTTATTGGGCTGACAAGGGACTTGGTTCTTGCACTACGCTCCTCAATTACCAACACAGTCTAAGGGCTACTCCCAAGGGTGTGCAAACCATAAAAAACACAAAGTAGCACTTGTGTATAAACTGCTTATTAAAAAGTGTTCTGTATTCAGCATAAACCAGAAAGTAAATGCAAATATTCAAGTCCTATTCTGTCTTGTTCTGCAGTTGATTAATAAACCATAGCTTCTACTATTTCTGATTTAAGTATATTAGGAAAAAGCAAGTCTTATACAAAAGCATTGCTGCAACCCTCTTCCCCTTGACTTCAGCCCTACCTCTCTTGAAACATCAGAACAAAAGGATGGTTTTCAGTGTTTATTAAAATGTTCGTTTTTAAATACTTACGTTCTGTTCTTTCTTAGTGACAATCGATGTTATAACCTCCAGAGAAATCCAGTGTCACCTTCACTTAAATCCTCAAGATCCAACTCTAAATTCTAGTGATGACTTCATAACAAGAGTTGTGAAGCGGTGAGTAGTTTTATTTCATGACAGCTGGAATGAACCTCTGATGTCCATGTAATGGAAATATAATGTGCGTTCACAATGCCAGAAAACCTCATTCTAGTAAAAAGTTATAATAGTGAGGATAAGTTACTTTAGTGTCTTAAGTATCGCTCTCAAAAATATTAACCATTAATAGTGATGGAAAGTTTTATTGTAGTAGAAAGCATGTGAGCCAGGGAAACATTTTTGAATTAAGAGTTCTACCTTTATAAAGATGTTCTTCTTTCCTTTGTAAACCTGCTTTTCTGAACACTCTAGATGATGGCAGTCTTGTGACTGGTATAGCTTAGAATAGTATGACAAGGACTTTTTTTCCACATTTACTTAATACCAATCAGTGCTGCTTTTCAGAAAGTGAGGTGTGTACAGCACATCTGCAACACTGCCTCGGGCTTGCTTTCAGAAACAGATTCCAAGAGAGGCAAGTTGCTGTGATATATGAGCACACACAGGAGAAAGGACTGAGACCACTAATTCGCTTGGCATGAGCAAGTATACAATTATTATCTATTTGATGACAGCAAGATCAATGCAGGCTGGATTTTGAACCTGTTTACTCAGCCTTCCCTGTTTTAAGTCACAGGATACTAGATACTATTCCTGGAAACAGGCAACTCTGTTGTTAGAGTGGAAAAAAACTCCTCCAGTGCAGACAGTGCCTTAGAGAAGGTATGTTCTGTACTAGTCTTACACAAAACATGAAAGTTAAATTATAAAACTCAGCAGGAATTAATTTAGTCCAGTTAGGTTTTCATTAAAAGCACCCTTATGACTTTTTTTTTATTTGACCAAACCCTCCCACTTTTCTGTCAAAACTTCTTCCAGCTGTTAAGCTCAGATCCAGCACTTGGTGTCATTGTGTCAACACATTTCTGGTGTAGCAGATGTAGTTATGTTGTAGTTACAATGTCAGGTTGTACAAGGCAAAAAGATGCAAGGAGGTAGCACTGTTTTTCACCACATCTCATCGTGCAGGTGTCAGCTGCAGTACACTGAAGAACAGATGAAGTCTGTAGTAGTAGTAACTAATGTTTCATTTCCTCCTTCAGTTGCATGTCAGTCCCACTTGTCATGAGAGCCATTTTCAGGAACGCTGCCAAGGTGAAAGCTGATAGTGAAACACAAGATGTGGAAGCAGACACGAAACAAAAGCCTGAAGCACCACGTGAGCAAATTATGGATTCTAACAGTCTTGAAGAAAGTCTGTCTGTGCCTGGGCAGCAGGGTTTGGTACCGACAGATAAGCCAAGTATTCCAGACAGCCCGAAAGAAAACCTCTCCCCAACCAAACTGGAAACTCCGGGTGATAACATGGAAAAAAGCAACCCCACGGTAAGCACAGAAACCTTGTGCAGCGTGGAGGAAAGTAATCCCACAGCTAGTACAGAAGCTGTTCTGACAGATAAGTAAAACACACAATATA
The DNA here is from genome assembly GCA_013398125.1 of Aegotheles bennettii. Classification (NCBI taxonomy): domain Eukaryota; kingdom Metazoa; phylum Chordata; class Aves; order Caprimulgiformes; family Aegothelidae; genus Aegotheles; species Aegotheles bennettii. The sequence continues at coordinate 5,546 of VZRW01004412.1, read as the reverse complement.
TTGTTGGATAATCAAACAAGAAGGAAATGCTTTTCCTGGTGTAGATTGCTTTTGCAGAAGTAGTTGGAGAAAACCTGGCAAGCTCACTGTCTATTCAGTAATTTGTGAATGGAGTTTCCCCTTTGCACACCATTCAATACACAGAAGTAGTACTCTTGAATTGCATTTCTAAACTTCCAAATCTGAAAAGTCTTAACACTGCTCTAGCAACCTTCATTTTTCTCTGCACCATATTCTATCACAATATGGAAGAAATTTCTGTCTGGCTGTAACACAATGCATGCACTTGTAGAAAAGTAATGTTTATCCATGTCAGCCTTATACTAAATAAATTGAGAAAAAAAGTTGTTTGAACAATGTTGTCCATATGTAATCAATGCAGACAGCCCCATTTGTCCACTATTTCAGAAACAAGTTCAATAAGACACTCCTAATTGCAGTAGTTTTCCCTAATGTAGAAGTAGTATCGAGTGGCATCCAAACTTACAGTCTACCACCGCCTTGGCAGGATAATAGAGTCTTTAATAAGAAAGTTGTAACAGTCCCTGAAAATCAAGTAATTTGTATCTTAGTTTTTTTCTGGCCTCCAAGCATAAAACTGGTTTGTGATTTTAATTTTTTTTAAAGTATAGTTAGGTCAGGTGTTCAAAATTTCAGTTTGTCTCTGTCTAGACCTTTCAGTTTGTCTCAGATATGAAGGAAGGTTACAAGCAACTTAAAACAAGTAAAATCCTAACTTACTGTAAATCAATTTAATAAGCATAAAACAGAGACAGGCATTCACAAAGAAAAGACTTCCTGACCAAAGCAATTTGCAGCTACAGTTAAGGCAACAGGGAAAGGAGTCAAATACAGAATGGTGGCACAGAAGTACAAAAGTTGTCAGAAATATGTGTGGCTGAAAATGTGTTTCTAACAGAAGGTGACTAAGCCTGGCTTCCTTCAAGAGTTTAGGAAAAACACTATGGGAATGAGGGAAAGAGTTTGGGCTAAAGGGACTGGCAAAATAGAGACAAAAATAACACAGGGAAGTTCATTAGTGGAAACATGTTCAGTGTGGTCTAACAGGGTAAGAGGAGGTGGTCGTAACAGTCAAACAATAGAACTGTCAGTAATTCTGCAGTTGAAGAGAATGGTGATTTCAGCAAAAGTGAAATAAATAGAACTGTGAGGAGGAAAAATGCAGTTTTTAACTATGAAAGTGCACTGTATAGTAGTGGTTACAAAAGATAAGAGGAAGAATTTGACAAAAGATGAAAAGTTCCTGTATTTTATATAATGACTGGAGAGTCACAGCACTCTAGAAATTAGCAGCAAATCCTGTTCTATTTTTCATAGAGTTAGCATATCAATAGCAGCTTATTCTGCAAGAACAGCTTGCCCATAGCACTGAGCATTTATGTTTTAGATATTAAAGGGGACCTATTTAGAGAGGCTATTTAAGGGACATGCTCCATTTCCGAACTGCTGCCAAAAGAGAAAGTGAGGATGAAATGATAAGCTTCTGACAGAGAGCAGAAACATGTTTAGCAAGTCTTTGTTGAGCTTTGAAAGTCATTTCCCTTTTCTGTGAAAGTTATGTTCAAGATTGAAAGCAATGGTTTTTTTGCCAGAAGCCAAAGCATGGTGAAGATTTACAGAAATTACCTCTGCTGGGTAGTATCAAAATAAGAATGCCCTAAAACAAAGTGATGCATCAGCCTGCATGTGGTCCACAAACTGAGAATCAAGGTGAGAGAATTTTAAATACCACGAGACAGAAAAACTAATGCTCCAGTTGCTGGACATGATGGAGCATATCCAGTGATAAGCCCAGTTGCTCTACTAGCCAAATAGTCTGCTTTTTAACCCAAGCAAGAGTTGAGCTTTCAGGATCTGTGCAGAGTTTTACCTTGCTGCGCTCGGGCTGCAAAGAACCAACCTCACCATTATTTCTACAAATATTTTCACCAGAGCTGCCAGTGTCTCCGTGTTCTCCAGTTTTAACTTCGTTATACTCCATCCCAGCTAGAGCTGTGTGATTAAGGTCCATGTCCTGAACAGAATCTAAAATGTGCCCAAGATGTGGCTGTTGTTCGACAGAATTCAGGTACTTCAGCACATCTTCTTCATGCTTTGCAATCACAGCAAGAAGATTATTTATCTTACTTAAGGCAAAATCATGTCCATTAAGATGACACCAGGATAAGAGAGCACTGAAAAGTGAAGAAAAACAAAAAGGATTACACAGACTTCCAGTTGCTGAAGGGAGACAGCAACATGGCAAAATACCTATACCATATAAATACATGTAAGCTTCATTCACATATTCTGGGTAATTTAAGCAGTAGAACTGAAAATTAAGCTTAAAGATGCAGATTTAGGTATTTTTTGAAGAGCAACTGAAGGAGGATTTTTAAAGAATGATCACTCTACACCCAGGCAGGCAATCCCCTGTATTCAAGACCCGAGAATTCTCACGTTGCTCACTTTGGACAGATTCACGATGTACCTTTTTTTTTTTAATAATTAAAACTAACCAAAAACTGCATGCACGCTCCCTCCATACACACCCTCCACATATACATGAACTTAAAAAGTTTGTAACTTACTTCAGGGTTCCTCTGAACTGGCCACAGGTAACCATCAGCTCAGCGCCGTGTCTATAACCTTGATTGAAGCCTTCCTGAAGCGCGAGTTCTTTCCCAGCCTCAACTCCATCCCTATAGCCTTCCTGTAAAAGGAGTGGGAAACAGGTTGTTCAGTGTGAAAAATTTGACCTGTGACAATTTCATAATAAAAAAAGTTTAAACAAGTATTCACTCTCTTAAATTACAGCTTCTAGGGTATGAACATCTCACCCAGCTACTCCCTAACTGCCAAACCAAAGCAAGTTTTCTTTGCAGTGCGTTATGATTTACTCATCTGTAAGACCCAGTTCTCCTCCAAAATGATCTCCAGCAAGTGGATGAGAAGAGTGCTTTTAGAAACAAACAAACAAAAAAAGACAAATATACATGAAAATATGCTTGCTTTTGTGTAACCACCTCCCTTGTGAAAAATTCCTGGAAGAATAACCTCATATAGTTTTCTAAAGATTTAAAAATAGGTAAGGCTGCAAAACCTAGAATCATGGAAGGGACCTCCAGGGTCATCAAGTCCAACTTTTATCCCATCATATTCCTAACCATTAGATCATCAGACCATGGCCTCAAGTGCCTCATCAACCTGTTCTTTGAACACCCCCAGGGACGGTGACTCCACCACCTCCCTGGGCAGCCTATTCAACCTCCCCCTTAGTAGAGGTACTTTCCTATCCATAATCCATGTACCTGTTCTCACAAAAGTAATTATTGAGCCTTCCTGCTCTACTTGCTGGATCTCACTCAATTCAAGAGTTACATGGGGAAAAAAGGTGATGATGAGAGTGAGTCACCCACAACACTGTGATTGCTTTCTGTAAGAAACAGCCAATGATGGTAATGCAAATTAATTTCTTTATATTCTAATCACATTACCATACAACAGAATAATTATTTTTTCACACCAAAACTGCAAGTTGTAAGAGTGAAAACTTCTGTCTGCTCATGAGAGAAGAAAACTGGCAGCCCTTGCTAGAGAAATAGCCAGGAATGAGATTGCTTCTTTATGCTGCCCAACATACAGCTCTAGCCTGAAAAACATTTTGTGGTATCTGCTCATAAAATACCAGAGGGATTTGTGTAAGAACATTAAACAGCCCCTTAAGAAATCCAGTCTTTTCAAGGGACTCAGATGCAAGAGACTTTTCCTGGAAGACTTACTAAAACAGCTCTGTTAACAACACCCTTCCTCATCAACAGCCTACACAACAGCCTTCATTCATGTCCTTCAGCCAAATGCTGTTCACCCGTGAGCAGAAGAGCCCTGCTGGCCCCACTCTGAGTGATAATGTTATCTGTTGAGGTAACCTGGGTTTATGTACCTGTTTTGTTCACTGTAGTACTCCAGGGAAGGAAGAGCTGTGGAAACCAGCTTTCATAAAACATATTTTTCAGTAGAAGAATGAATAAGCCAAAGAACTACCCAGACCCCAATGTCCAAGTGTGGTGCCACACGTCTTAAATCTGACTGATGAAGATCTTCACTTAAACCCCCAAACATCTCATATTTCTTTATCAGCACTGCTTAGCTGTGTCGCCCTACATTTATTACTGGTATACCTAAAAGTATGAAGCAAATAGCTCACATCAGAATTCAGCAGTGCCTTTTACAAATGCACATGGCCGTACAGAGGGAGCAGATGTTTGGTAAAACAGTACTTTGGTCTGACGACCACTAGGATACAGTTTCTGTAAATCCCTACTGCATTTTCCTGACATTCAGAAGGAACTAAGCCACAATAGCTTTTAAGCAGCTGCTCCCAGTTTTCCCCTTTAAATCAGCCATATGTACATCAAGGTACGCATCAGTGAATCTAAAATGGTTAAAAAGATTTTCTTAAATCATTGTTATAAAAATACCTTCAATCTTTTTTTCATGGTGCTGTTCCAGTCTTTCTGTAGCAGATACATCTCATCTGCATCTTCATCAAATATATCCTCACTGGATCGGCCGAGTGCAACTTGTACCCAGGACATCACAGCACTGATGACTCTGAGCTCTGTTTATGTGGTAAAAAAATACAGAGAAACCCTCAAACGTCCCTCTGGCTCAGTGTCAATTCAGAAGTAGAGGCAAAAACTGTGAGTTCCGATGAGAAGTCACGTATGGAGCTGATTATTCAACCTGTACATTCATTTCCACATGGAAAATGGATGCTGTTTACCATCAGGGTGCACCTGTCAAGAGAAGGCAGTCAGATCATCACTGGTAAAGCAACTCCTGTAATTTATGAGGACAACTTAAGACAGAAATTTCTTCCTGTGGCAGTGATGCACACATGCAGGGCAAATCAGCATTTTTAAATGTTGCTAGCACAGGAACAGCAGGCAGAAAGAACTTTATGGTTTGGTTCTGATAGCAGCTGAGGAATAGCCCCATGGAGCCTCTGTGCAGTGCATTAAGTTACACATACAGGTAATTGCCTGCAGAGTTAATCACTGGCAAGGACTTTCACCTTTGGTTTTCAGTTTTCCGGTTATGCCAAATCACAGAATCACAGAATCCTAGGGGTTGGAAGGGACCTCGAAGGATCATCCAGTCCAACCCCCCTGCCAGAGCAGGGTCACCTAGAGTCCATCACACAGGAACACATCCAGGTGGGTTTTGAATGTCTCCAGTGAAGGAGACTCCACAACCTCTCTGGGCAGCCTGTTCCAGTGCTCT
>VZRW01004411.1:100392-163741 GCA_013398125.1 Aegotheles bennettii | reverse complement strand
TAGAATTCTGTGATTCTCTGATCCACTCCATGCAGCTAATGGAGTTTCAGGCACAGATTTCTATCTTAGGTTGGTCTGAATTATTCTTTTAAACACAGGGGACATCCAACAAACCATAAGGTACCAGCAAAGCTCCAGCTGTCTCCTCTGAAGTTTTTCTGAAGGTGGCCTTTTCTATTCACTTACACTGTTTAAATATCCTACAAAATTCCAAGTACAAGCTCATCTGTTTGCTATTTAATTAAAAAAAAAAGTTAGCTTTTTCAGCACTCTTGGAGCTGTAACCAAATATTCTTCACTCGATGGTGTAAAACCAAAGCTTATGCCCTCAAATTTTCAGTCTAGCTTTTCTGTGAAGCACAAGCCAATTCCAAGGGAGGTCAATGGCAGGATTCACTGACTGAGGTACCAAAAAAGGTGTCATAGTATTATTTTGTGTTGCACTGTTTTTGTACACAAAGTTGTACTGCTTGCCTTTGTGTATCAGCTGTATCATTTTCTTTTGTACAAGTTACAGAATTATTACTTACTATATAAAGCACTATGTAAGTGACCCTCAAACTGTCATCTGAAACATGCAAGTGGTCTGACAGGTGCTACATGGTTCACCACGAAATCTCTGAATCTGTCACATTAAAGGTTGTTGATAGGGATCTGTTACAGGGGTATGATTTGCCAATGATCCCTAATTTTGGAAACAGTTGCCCTTTTTTAATCCTTATAGAAAACCAAAGAAAATAAAACATATTGCTGTTTGCCTAGCAAGTGAGGAGAAAACTGGGCTCTCTTAAAGATCTGAGTTTCTTTAAATACTGCTTTACATCAACAGTCAGGTAATATGGGAACTTCAATGGTCAAGGAAAATTCATAGAATAAAAACTTACTGATTGTGCACCTTAAAAAAAGGTAGGTTCATCAAAAGTCCTGTTGAAAGACTGTCAGGAATAGTATGTGCCCACAGAATGGTGAGTTTATTCTGAGTTTAGTTGTTTTAACCAGATTCTCTAGGAAACACTCTGGTTAGATTCAGGTGTTCTTGAAACATCCGTAGCCAAAACATTTTTTATCTCATTGAAATGACATTGCTGCTCCCTGTCTGTCTGCTTTGTCTGGAAATGTGCCCAAGAAATGTCACTACATCATTTTCAATGATACATGGCCACATAAACTCCAGTGTCCTGAAGCTTATCCTTTATACAATAGTATATGCGGTCATTAAAGACTCCTGACAGAAACAGCACAGTCAGTGCCTATGTTTTTTAAAAACAGGCACCTTTTATTGGGTATCCCATCGCTTTAATTGAGCTTGTTACTTCTGGAAAAACTGACCTTCAGTACCTCCCATCGGGCCTCAGAATCAGAGGTTATTTTAAAAGCCACTTGTTCTCATCTTGCCACAGAACAAGTGATCCTGTGCCTTCATTTGTTGGCTTAATCGAGGTGCTGAGATCAAGTACAGTGATGAAGGAAAGACATCTCCTTTTCCTAATGGCACAGGGAGAAAAAGTAGACTTCTGGGGAAACAGAAAGAAAATTTAAATTTTCCAGCTAATGGGTTGGTTTAGGTTTACAGTCCTACTGCCAATGGCTCCTGCCTGTACATTATTTTCTCCTCCTGAGCAGCATCTTATTTCTTCTGTGGGACTCCCAAGATGAGGAGTTACCACCTGGGTGGAAGTAGGCAGCAAACTTACACTGTTGGTAACTTGTAGGGTCCAGATTAACTTCAGCATGTGCTCCATTATTCCATTGAATTAGGAATATGGAAGACATTGGTATTTCATAAATCAGTATCTGTATAAAGGAACATCACAACAACATGCTGCACCTCTAGCAGTGTGTTATGGCTTGAGGGGGCACAGGCTAGTTTTATGGTATCAATAAGAGGATCTAGAGAGAGAGTGTTTAGGACTGTGAGGGATCCTGGGGTCAGGACATAGAGTGGTTAATATTCTCTCCCATCTCCTGCCATACCCTATAAAAGCCAGGAGGATGAAAAGTCCACCCCTTCCTGCTCCCTTCTTCCTTGCTCCTTTGCTGTACTGGGAGGTCTTGCAGAAAGGCTCCTGCTCTTTGTTACCAGCCCACTACATGCTCTGCAGGATTCAAATCCATTGGGTGCTGGGAAGAGCCCTGGACCCTTTTTCTGAGTCAGCTCTGCTGTGAAGAACTTTTGAGCATCAGCAATCACCAAGATTAGGTTTTGTATATGTACTTGTATATTTGTTCCTCCTCCCACATGTTACTCTCCCTTCCCTGTTCTAGTTTTAACTTCCAACCTTTAAGTCTCTCCTCATTATTCCCCTTTTATCTTCCCCTGGGAGGCTGGAGAGGAGTAACAGAGTGATTCTGTTCTCTGGGTTTTGGTTCACCCTGACCTCTAAACCAAGACAGAATAAACTGGCACCACAGTGGGTGCCCAAAAGAACTGTCATGGTTTGGGCCCAGCAGACAACAAAGAACCACGCATCTGCTCATTCACTCCTCCCCCCACAGTGGGATGGGGAGGAGAAAATCCAACAAAAAGTTCATGGTATGAGACAAGGACAGGGAGGAATCACTCACCACATGTGACCATGGGCAAAGCAAACTCAGCTTCAGGAAAAAAATTAATATCATTTACCCCCAATCTTTATTCATTATTTCATCTTTATTATTGCTATTACTTTCTGTTTCATTAAAACTGTTCTAGTTTGGTTTTCTCCCAACCTCAAAGTCCCTCTCCCTTACTCCCATTATCTTCCCCTGGGAGGGTGGTGGGGAGGATAACAGAGAGCATGTCACTCAGTTATTGGCCAAACCTGTGATGGATTTATTATATATTTTCTAAAACTTATTTTCATTCAATTCAATTATATGACTAACATAACCAAGAAAAGTCACTGTCTAGGTCCAGATGGTAAGTGAAATGTATTGGCTTTTATATTAGAAGAAGTGATTGCTAAACTACACTGATTTTTAATGAACCTCTCAGATATGTAAAATACTTCAGAAATAATGTTAGTAATGTCTTCCCTTTTCTATAAAGAAAGTTCGATACACATGAGAAGAATAAAACCAAGGATCTACCAGCCTAAAAACAATGGAATCAAAATATAGGAAATACAAATAAAAAGCTTGATTATTTTTCCCTAGGGGTTCAAATTAAGTTTGCAACTCCTTAGAGTAAGCAACTGAAATAGCAGCTACCTCTCTCCAGGCTGGGCACTGATGAACAGTGATTCCAAAAGCCTTTTTTTGCCTTCGAGGTGACTGTGGTCAGGCAGGATGGCTGAGGACCAGACTGAGGACCAGTGGCTGTGACACAGCTCGGGCAAGCCAATTCCCTCGTCTTCAACCACAAGGAAATGTGCTCTGACATGCCACTGTGCTACCATGGTGTTTAGTTGGGACTATGTAGGAAGTTGATGAAAATGAAGACTGAATATTTCACACCTGGAAGGTGCCCGGCACACTCTGGTGAGCTATAAAAAGAGCATTAAAATTACTGCAAGGACAGTGTGTTTGTTCGTTTCCCTTCTCCTCTGTGAACAGGGAGTTGTTGTATTAATACCATGCTGTTCTTGATCTCCTGGCAATGTGACTTGTGCTGCTGCACCTCTTCTGGGGTGGGGAGCAAAGTGTCTTTTAATAACAGTACACTCCTAAAGAGGAACAGGCTGGAGGAGGTGGCCAGTGTATCAGACTTGCTAATGAGGACAGAGATCATTAATGATCTGGAATGTCAGAGGTGAAAATGACTCTATAGCTGATGAAGACAGGTGGAGTCTAGATGGTTCAGAGCACCACATGGGTAAAAGCTTTAGCTCTCTCCACCTCCTTAACCCTGATGTGATTGGGAAGCTGTTCCCAGAGCCATAGCTTCTCTGCAGCTCCCTAAATGTGGCACCTGGGGTCACAGACAGGGCAAATGCCCAGAGCCATGTGTGGGTACAGTGGGAGGGAAACAAGGCTAAAAATCCCACAGCTCCTCCAGGAAATCTGTGTCTGGTTATTAGGGACTGTCACCAGACGGCAGTGGGACATCAGGGGTGGGATTCAACCTGCAATTAAAGTACCTAAAATTAAGGGCCTATATTAGCCTGAAAACATCTTTAGTTCTCCAGGCATGACTGCCTGTATTGGCTAGATCTGCCTAGCATGTAACGGCAGTTTAGACAGTCATGCAGACAGATATTTAGGTGTCTTAATCTGTGAGTTTAAGCCACCTCCTGCACTATGTAGCACCATCAGAAAGGCTGACACACACGTGGCAGGGCAGTGGTTGTTCAGAGCAGGCAGCCAGGAGGAGTGCAATGACCAGAAAACTACCCTATTTCCCAATTCATGGTAAAATTCTGTAAGAAAATAGAAAAGAGGCCTGTTAAAACTACCTCTGTACAAAAAGACAGTATACTTTTTGTCCATCCACATAATCACATATAAAGGATACCTGATCATATTTAGTCCAGTTACAAACCAGTATTACCTACTCAGCATTTCCTTTTCTAAAACATTAACACTTAGTCCACAGCAAAGGACCTATACTGCATCTGTATCCTTGGTATGCTTTAAAATCCCTGTCTTTACTGGTAGTTGTTGGGGTGAATATAGGGATGTCAGGGGAAAGTTTAGTGACTTCCACATGCAGGAATTCTGATGGGATGGTCCTTTCTGATCTTAACATCTATAAATATGATTACATTTATGCTGAATCGTATGGTCAGTTACAGCATGGGGAGGCCAAAATTTGACATGCTGTTTGGGACTTATAAAAAAAGTTGACCTTGAGGTTACTTCTCTTATAGGTAACTATTTATAAGGTGTTTCCTCTTATCTTCAAAAAAACGTCAGTTTACTTCCAGGCGCAAGCTGGAAAATGGATTTGATGCTTATGTACCATTTCTGATGGAAAATCTCCTGTCCCACTTTTCAGACACTCTTACAGAAATGTAAAAAGAATATTCAGAGAATGCCTAAAGTCAACAGGATTAAGGACTGTCAAGTACATGGCTTAGAAGGTGTAAGTCCTATCTATGTGCTAAGGATTTTATTGTACTTTCATGAGAATATTTGCACTGGCAGTCAGGGATATCTCTAGTGTTTAGCTTTTTTTCTCTTCAATGCAGTCTAGGGAGGTAAAGTAACTGCCAGTTGGGATAAGAAATTGAACCCCTGCCCCCCTAGCTCTCTGCTGTCAGTTTAATTAAATTCATTGCATAACCTTTAATCTGACATCTCTTACACTTAACGTTGCATTATTTTACTAACCCTTCAATTATCAGTGTGTACAAGCGCTGATGACTTGAACACCATGACCATGCATCATGCTTCTCCCTGGGGAAGCCACCACGGTGCAGGGAAATCCATGACTTGGAGAGGCTGGAAGGAGAGATGGGAAGGTGAAGCAGGGACAGAAGTTGGCTTCTGGGAACAGACCAACCAAAGAAGGCAATGGACATAAGGTGAGCAGAAGAGTATGCAGGCACACGGGAAGACTAAGCACTCAGAAAACTCGCCAGTGCTGGAGAAATAGGCAGAAAACAGGGAAGGGTAGAGGAGATACAGATGTTAAGGGCAACAAGCTGGCAAACAAAAAACTTGACAGGGGATGCAATGACAAGGAAGGATTGTGTTGACTTGGCACCATTCAGACTCTGAGAGAGCTTTATAAAGTACGAGTGGGTTGGGAAAGAACAGAAAAAAAATAAATGTTCAAATCTCTGCTGAATGTTGCACATATATGAAATAAGTCAGGGGAAGGAGGAGCTAATAAGGTGTGCTGGCTGCTAGTGCTTATGTTCAAATCAGACAAAACACAGAAAGTCACCAGCAGAAATGCAAGGTCTCAGAGTCCAACTCTGCAGGGCAGGGACCATCTGTCTGCTCTGTGTTTGTACAGAACCAACTCTGGTGGGGTCTTTGTTAAAAAAAAAATAAAAGTAACATTGACTTTTTAGTTGATTGGAATTTGGAGGCTGTATTTTGGGAATATAGAATAGTTCAACAATTATTGTGACTGTTTTATTACATTAGCATGCCCATGGACTAATGGTTCTGGTAGCCAAGACTTTCCTCTTCTGAAAACATCTGCATTTAACCAAAGGACATGCCATTTACTGGGACTTAATTGCTCTGTAATAACACAACCCAAAGGACAATGCTGTTACTCTCTTCTCTAATTCTAAGTAAACTACCACTGCCTAAGTACCTCGTTTGACCATGAAGAAACTGCAGATTTCATCCTTCTCAACTGTTACTACCAGAGATGGAGAGAACTAGAAGAAAATCATCAAAGAAATAAGATGTGACATCTATGAACCACAGAAGAAACACTAAAGGGTTGTATAGTCTGAGATGCCTTTATCTAGCTGCCAGCTTCTTTGATGAGCTCACTCCGAGCATTCACACAGAACTGGGACTGAAGGTTTTTTTCCTTAAACATCCCCTTCACTAAAGATGGAGTTTCTTAGGCAGCACCTGAGTTCAAACGGGCCTGTTTGAACCTGAACAGTGCCCCGTGGCATAAGGGATGCATTCATCTGCAAAGCAAGAGGGAAGGATGGAAACTGTCCCAATCTGAATTTAAGATCCATTGGTTTTCTCTAGCATGCAACAGCCAGAAATGCTGTAAAGCCTACGTCGTTCTTGTCTCATAGAGACAGATGCTGACCATATCACTTAACGTACTCAAAGGCACAAACATTACAATGATGAACACTACATGGAATATAATGAAAATCTCCAAATAAAGGAGAGCTCGTCCTTCTGTTCTAAATGGCCAACTTTGATGTTGTTTTGAATATGATTAAGCACCTTCAGGTCTTTGGAAGTCATGAAGTGGAAAATGTATGGACCAACAACGTAACATGGATTATAAACAGCTTAACAGAAGACAAAAGGGTGAAATTGCCTCACTACTGTTCTTGGAATAGACAATACAATTAAGTTAAAAGATACAGAGTGCTCTCTAGAAACTTAAAACTGTAAATCCATTTTAAAACATAAGTTTAAGTAAGTCTAACAGAAAGGGCCAACTGAATCCAAATGGAGTTAATCCAGTCTGGTAGATGAGTCAAACTAAGACAACTGAACTTTGTCCATGCAGTGCAAAAGGTGTACTGCAGAGCTCTGTATGTCATGCTGCAAGCCACTGAAGCTGCCTAGGTAAAGCAGATACAAGTGTTCAAAGGTCCAGTACTTGACAAATCTGTCAGGAGACCAGATACAGAGCAAGAGGGGTCAGATCCTCCTCCAAGCAGCGGTCCATGGAGAGCCTGAGTTCCTCTGTCACACACAGAAAAGAGCACTGCACACTTCAAATGAGCTGTCTGTACATTTGTTTCCAAAACAGGCTTGTTCTTCCTCTTCAGATATTCCCATCATCCTGTTAGAGGAAATCTGGTAAGTCAGACTTTCTGCTGGTGGGACCAAAGGTTTGTGCATTCTGGTTTCACATTCTTTGCACCTTTTTCAGTTGAAGTAGACAAAATAATAAGTCATCAGTAATGGCAGGCTTAAAACAGCACATCATCATGCTCTCAGTGTAATTATTTCATCAGACAGAGGGAGGCTAACTGAGCTGATAGGTGTGTAGTGCATGAAAATGAGCCTATCACACAGTGTTCTGATCAAATTTTACCCACATAATATGTATGAGTTTTAGAAGTTTTTCTGAATGCCTGCTTCTCTGAAGTGGAACCTGCTGTGGTTTGTTGTGGTTTCCCAGTTATCTTCTTCTTCCAGAAGGAATTTTTTATTCTTGCTGGAATAAGACTACACTGAGATTTTTATGATATATATTTCCCCATCACTAACCTATGAGGCATGAAGTAGGGCTCTTCAAATTAAGTATCTGCCATAATCTGTGTGCTTAGTTACTTTTGATTTTTTTACTGAGCTCGTGCTCTGAATGCAAACATCAAAAGTCAGATCCATATGCTTATGTTAGTTCCACAACCACTTCTGTACCTGGACCACTAAGTGTAATACAAAAATGGTCTAAGAATGTGCTTTACACTGAGACAAACCTGTAGTGACAAAAGCGATTACAAACAGAAAAAAAGAAACTACTCCCTATTTTAGAGAAGGCACAAACTACTCATCTTGTCCAAACCAGAATAAGAATTTTGTGTTGGAAGTAAGAACTTCCAAGTCTGAACCAACAAAACACTTTCCCTCCTTTACCTTTTCTTAAGTTTCTTCACTTTGTTTCCACTGGAAGATATGAGGTATGACAGTCAAACTAGAGCAGAAATGAATACAACACTGTGACCAAAGTGCTTCCAATTTGATGGCTGTATTTTTCTGACCAGTTGCAGATGGGGAAAAAATGCTATTGCCTGCATTTATTTTGATCGATAACACCAAAAAACCTTGTAAAATCCCTCTGTAATCTGAGGATCCCCTAGAATTAAGAAAATATAATAGAAGAGGAATCAATTCATTCTGTGAAGAAGCCATGAAATAATTTTCTTAATTACATGTTCAACCAAAGGAGATTGTGACCTCTATCTCAGAGACTGTTTTAGATACTTCACACCATATGTATGTTAATGTGTGAAGCAGACCTTATGTTTAAATATCTGTCAGGCTCATCATCATCACAATAACTGAAAGGTTGGGGGGGGGGTGTTGTTTGGGATTTTTTTGTGTTTGTTTTTTTTTTCCTCATAAATAAGAATCCAAAAGCTTAACTGTGTGCACTGAACACAATCAAATACTGTAGATTTCAATGGGATGGAAGCCCATTTTCAGAAATAAGTAATTTCCTTAATTGGACTTGTGATTACAAATGCATGTTACAATTTCATGATGTATCAAGCTCAAACCACGTTTGGGAAAGGCACAACTGTCTGAGTTTCAGTGTGTTTGCTTTCATAAATACCAACTTCACTTGATGCATGTGGAATATATTTAGCAGACTGGGAACTTCATCTGATCAATGATGAGCATGCAGAAAATCAGCAAATCAATCAATGATACTAACAGAAGCCACTTCTGTAATGGGGCTTTACGGAAAATTCTGTTTAGTGATTTATATCTCCATATCAAATTGTGACAGAAGTATGGGGTTCAGATCCAGGCTTTAATGTAAGGGTGTTTCAGCTATGCTTAAGTTTAGAAGAAATGATTGAGTGCATATGACCCAAGTCCATAGAGGCTTTCTGCTTTCGGTGCTCTCAATCATTTGTCTTTCAAGGATGCTAAATTATATTTGTTAAAGTTTACTAGTGAGAGAATGAAAAGACCTAATGTATTTCCACATTTTCAAGCTCACATTTAGCTTTTCAGAAAAACATACAATTTCTGAAATTCAATATGTTTCAATTTCAAACAGAATTTGCACCATACAAAGATCTATGTTACATTATGCATTTGTTTTCTCGTAAACAGGAATGTTAAAAAAGGGACATTTTACAAGTATAATTAGTTTTCTTTCTTTATAACATCATAAAACTTTCTCACTTTCTCAAAGTTCAGTCAATATTGTAGCCTGCAAATGGGATCAAAAGAAGGACAGAACTGATTTCTTGTTCCACTTGCTGATCAAATAAAATATTTTTGATGCAAACCAGCTTTGGATCAGAATAACTTTCTTTTATTTTTCCCCCAAAACAATGGATCTGTTTCAGTGTATGCTACACTCAGCAGGGACTAGCGATGTACCTTTCCCAGAAAACTTCCCTCTGTAAGGCATCTGTAAGAGACAAATGGCATTTATCCCTGATAATTATCAATAGTATATTACCTACTAAAAGCATAAATATACTAATGAGTTCTATACATTTAGCCCCATAATTTCCTTGTATATTCCTATTCCCCCTATAGGGGGAGGAAAAGAAAGACTTCTGTCCTGGGTAGGAGTGTGAGGTTGGAACTTCAGCTTCATTGAAATAGTGTCTGTGACCTCTACATGTTTCAGCAGGCAAGGACTGCAAGTGCTGATCATTCTCCAACACCCTTCACATATCCGACTATGAAGGACAGTTAACTTCTTCTGCCAGCAACTGAGGAAAAAAAAGACCTGTATTGTCTCAGCACAATACATCCCTGCATCCCCAGGTTTGACTAACATGGGTGCTTAGAGCTGGGTGTCTATTTCTGGGACTCCAGGCATAGCTTTTGAGACTTACTGTTACTTCCAAGCTTCCAACTGGCTGCATCTCATTTCTCTTTTCTCCTTCTTTTGGTACAATTCTTACTTCACTGAGGCTACCAGAACTGATAGCAGTGGTATCAGCAGGACCAGGATTTCATTCACCATAGAATCACAGAATCACAGGTACAGGTTAGAAGGGACCTTCAAAGCTCATCTAGTCCAAGCCCCCTGCACACTCTCATTGTAAACAATTTTTTCTGAAAATCTAACCTGAATCTGCTCTCTTTTAGTTTAAAACCATTACCCCTTGTCCTATCGCTACAGACCCTACTATAAAGTCTGTCCCCATCTTTTTTATAAGCCCCCTTTAAGTACTGAAATGCTATAAGAAAGTCTCCCTGAAGCCTTCTCTTCTCCAAGCTGAAAAACCCCAACTCTCTCAGCCTTTCCTCATAGGACAGATGTTCCAGCCCGCTGATCATTTTTGTGACCCTCCTCTGGACTCACTCCAACAGCTCTACGTATTCTGCTGAGGGCTCCAGAGCTGGATGCAGGACTCCGGGTGGGGTCTCACCAGAGCAGAGGGGCAGAATCACCTCTCTGGACCTGCTAGTCACACTTCTTTAGAAGTAGCCCATGGCTTTCTGGGCTGAAAGTGCACGTCGCCAGCTCATGTCCAGTTTTTCTTCCACCAGTACCCCCAAGTCATTCTCCACAGGGCTGCTTCCCAATCCCTTCATCCCCCAGTCTATATTGATACTGGAGATTGCCCTGACCCAGCTCAGGACCTTGCATTTGGCCTAGCTGAACCTCACAAGGGTGCACTCAATCCCACCATCTATGTCATTGATGAAGATATTAAACAGTCCTGGTCCCAGTACAGAGCCCTGAAGGACACCACTTGTCACTGATCTCCATCTGGACATTGAGCCATTGACCTCTGGACCCTCTGGATGCAACCACCCAGCCAATTCCTTATCCACTGAATAGTCCATCCATTAAATCCATCTCTCTCTAATTTAGAGAGAAAGATGCCGTGGGGGACTGTGTCAAAGGCCTTACAGAAGTCCAGATAGATTGCATCCATAGCTCTTCCCTTATCCACTGATGCAGTCACTCCATCACAGAAGGCCACCACGTTGGCCAGGCAAGACTTGCCCTTGATGAAGCCATGCTGCCTGTCTCAAATCACCTCCCTGACCTCCACATACCTTAGCATAGCTTCTAGGAGGACCTGTTCTTCCCAGGCAGAGGTGCAGCTGACAAGTTCCCTAATGCTCACAGGCAAATGGTACTGAACAGATAATTATCATCTGGAAACCTGCAGTGCAAACTGCCCTCGTTAAATTATTTCAAATCAAGTTTAGTGTTTGGTGTAATATTTTGTATTACGCTATTGTAGTAGATATAAATGTTACATGCAACTTAATGGGTATAGTTGCATTGCATTTGGGGTTTTTTTAGCTATTTGTCATCAAACAATTCTTGAGCAATGGGAGTCAAAAACTGTAGGTTTGCCATATAGTCAACCTGAGACACTGTAGAAGAATAACCAGCAAAGAGTAAGCAAGGAAGAAACTGACCTCTTTGCAAGGATGCACGTGATGAATTGCAATCTTGCCCTAGATTTGAGGATGGGCAGAGAGTGAGTCACAGAAAATAGAAGCTGCCTTGGTCAATGACTTGCCCTTACATCACAGCCCCGACGATTGCAAAAATTCCTGAGTGGTGGATAGTGAAAACAATTACTAAGTTTCTCCAATTATATTAAAGAGTATCACCAGTTTGGACATAATATCCTTAATCAGACAAGGTCATAGTTCCTATTTCTTCTATCAACTATTTCAAGCTTGTTCCAATGCTTAATTATTCTTAGAATCATGAAGTTTTTTCCTGCTACTAAACTTAAATCTTTCTTACTGAAAATTAAGTCCATTCACTCTTACTCTATTTCTAACTCACTGCTCTCCATTTTCTAAGAAGCTCTTCTGTACTGGAGATGCCTTGAAATCCTTCCATTTTAAATCAAACAAATTCAGCCTTCCAACAGGGCTATTTTATTTTATTTCATATTTTAAATCTTGTCATTCTTGCTTTCCCCTGGATTCTCTTGGATTTGTGCATATCACTCCTAAAGTATGGCTCAAAGCACAAAGCATATACAGCAGAATAACTACTTCCCACATCTGCTCATGCTACTCCTATTAATACATCCCCACATTAAATTCCCTTACATCTTTACCACAGCATCAACAATGCCTGTCTGGTTTGTGATCTACTCTAACAGCAGGTCCTCACATGCACTGCTACTGCCCAGTGGAGTACTTCCCATTTTATATCTCTGCATTTGATTTCTCTTCCTTCAGTCTTGTAGTTAGTATTTGTGTTCATTTAACTTCATTTTAATGATCTTAGGCTATCTGGGAAGCATATCCATGTCACTCTGTATTCTAATCCTGTACTTTGAAGTGTCTGTAACCCATCCCAGCCTGGCATCAATAGGAAATGTTAGACAGACAGATTATCCTCCATCATCCAAGTCACTGAATATATTGACTACAAGGCCCATGCTAGATGCCTGGGTAAATTCCAGTGAAATGCCTTCCCAGCTCAACAGCAAACCATCAACAGGTTACTCTACTGCTTTCCTAGCAGCACTACATCCACTTCAAGATGATTGTACCCTAATGCATTTTCCTCTAGACTGCTTGGGAAATGTCATTTAGAATGGTGTCGAAAGCCTTACTAAATTAATGATACATCACATCTACTACTTACTTTTTATCCACTTGGCAGTTCTAACCCTGATACGGGGATGATACAATTTTTACTTGACAAATCCACATGGCCTATTTTTATCTCCTTACTATCCTCTACAGGCTCATTAATAGATAGGTCCTTTCTCCTTTGGGTTATAGGAGTCAGGTTGACTGATCAACCATTCTCTCAGGCTTCTATTTTCCTCCTTGTGGTTCATTCCCCAAGTACTCATAGGCAATTTTAGTCAGGCACTCCTGAACTAAATGCTTTTGTATCTATGCATTTGGTAGCATTTTTAAATCTATGTATTTGGTAGCATTTTCTCCTCCCCTGCTTTCACATGGTCATCTATCTACTTCTAAAATTATTCACTTTAATGATAGGGTCACAAATTTCTTTTAGAAGAATGAAACAAAGGACAATAAAAATTTCAGCCTTTCTCAGCCATCTTGTTTTGTTTTCTTTCCATGTTAAGTAATTTCCCTTCACTTTCTTTTGCTTTTCACATGTTCCTAATGTATTTAGAATACCTTTCCTTGTTCTCTTTTAGGTGACTTGCTTGATGCAAGTTATTCCATGCCTTAGCTCAATTTCCTCTCTTTCCAAATTCTTCTGTTATTCCTTCATGTCTGGCTTCCTAAGTTGCCTTCTGAAACAGCCTGACCTCTGACAGCTGAACCCTATGTCGCTTCTTGCCCTAGAAAATATCGGAACACCATCATGTCACCATTTCCCCCACAGCATGTTGCTAGCTGTCTGCTTGATGCATGAAGACCTAGACCACAGAAATGCCCCATCTGTGAACCTGCCCTACCAGATCACACACATCTACTGTGAAGAAGATTCAATTAATTTAAAAATCCAGTCCAGAACATCTGTCATTTTCTTCCCCAGCGTGCCCGCTTGTGCAATTGCCAAATATTTCATAAGGTAAAAAACATGATGAGCCAAAGCAACAAGGAAAGCACTAAATGAGCTATCATTTGTGGCTTCCACTTAACGTTCTTTATTTTAATAATACAATTTAAAATTGTAGTGGGGAACACACATAAATATCAAGTATAATAGCATTTAGTGGAGAAATAAAACAGAAATGGGCAATCCAATTGTTAGGCTATGTACTGAAGTCCTGTCCTACCTTTTTTCTATTCAGCTTATGTAGCTGTTGCGAAAGGCGGTCTGTCAATACAGTTGTGTATTATTGTCAACCTATTTGTGCTTTCAATCAAACCAACAGCAATTTAGGCTGATTGCTATGCAGCTGGAGTAATTTGGGCCCTGCTCTCCCAGACTCTTTCTTGGCAGCTGCATTTCCGTGGCTTACTGCAGCACACCTGCAGAAGGACTGCAGTCCAACGGCTGCAGTGCTACAAAATACCAGATTTTGACCATATTTATGGCTGAAGTGGAACAGCTTAATTACAAGGGAATTGGGATTGGGCATTCACAGAAAGCTGGGATGCTACCTGATACAAAAAGATGAATGCTGCTACTTTGAATGCAGAGAAACCTTTCCGACTGCTTAATGTGGTGGTGGTTTTTACTGTATCACATCCATACTATCAAACTGCAAGCAGAAACTCCAGACAGAAAGAGAAATTCAAATTTAAAATGCCCTCCAAGCATCTGTGTGCTTCACTGCACCTGCAGGTATCCATCAGAGCCAGAGTCAGAAAGTGTTTGATTGCAAAGGAAAATCCTGTGCTTGTGTGCTATTTCCCACACTTTGGTATCAGAGCAATAGCACCAAGAGCTGCTGTGATTCAGGGCCTAATTTACCACCCACTGCTTAATGTAAGCTGTTGCCTAGGATTGCTTTCAAGGGTAGGTATTTGCTTTTAGGCTGGGCTCTCAAACAACCGGGTGTGGTCGCTCAAGGGCACTGGCATCTTGCAGGAGGAAGGGCATCTCCTCCTTTTAAAACTGCTCCTGGGCTCCATTTATTTGAATAATAATAATAAAAATTAACCACATAACCTGGACCTTCATTCTCAAGAGGGGGGATGGAAGCCTAGTCATTGAGAAGTCCATGGAAGCAGCACTACGAGGTAGCAGAGATTACAAACCACCACTGGTTTTACAGGAATAGCTCACTGACTGATAATTCACCACAATGAAATAAAACGCTTTGTTTCCAGTAAACACCATTGCCCTATGCAAAATGAGCGATGAATCTGAAAATGGCTCAAAGGAATGGTTTGTAAAAGCTGTAAACACCAAAAATTGGTCTGTACCATGTATCAGTAGCTGTAAGAAACACTGGCTTGACTTCAGTGCTCTTTATCTTGTTTGGTTAGTTCACAGATCACTATACTTTTAAGACTGTTTTTCTTTCATAGGGTTTTACTCTGCCCAGTGTTAAATCTCCAAACACAGTAAAGGTAGAGGAAGAAACAGCTCAAGGAGTAAATAACTGAGCTTGATTTTCCAAGGCAAACAGACCTAGGTAACAGGTTTTAAAAAAAGGGGACCTGTAATTATTTGATGTGGTGCACACATAACAGACTTTGAAGCAATTATTAAAGAAAGTTCAGTCGACCAGAGTTCATTTCCCATACACAGCTCCCCCTCCCCTGAGATCGCAATCAATTGGGCTATGCAGCCCCAGGCACAAACCTCAATAACAGAGTCTCTGGGGATTTCAACCCATTTGATCACATTAATAGAAAAAGTGATGTGACACCTGTTGTAATCACAGGGGTTTCCTTATGTAAGTCACTCGCTGCCATATGATTTGCATGACCCCACACACCGTTCCAGTTTGTGTGTCACACTGGGGTTACTGCTACTTATCCTCATTCAGGGCCTGATCATCTGAGAGACTTTGCATCTTTGACTCTCAATATATCCCCTACAATTAAATAATAGATAACAAAATCCTCAGCACTTATCAGGAGACAACCTCTGATGCACAAACACACACCGTACACTTTCTGTTCCCCTGTTTTTCTCCAGTATTCAAGACATAGGCACAGATCTGAGAGAGAGCAGCTAGAGCACAGCTTAGTATTAAAACCATGTATGGTTTATGGTCCAATGACAATCTATTGGACTCTGCATCCTCTGCAACTTCTCCAATTGTAACTGGCTTCTAGAAGATTACAATAAAAAAGGTAAGTTTGGGCTTGGCAGAATGAAAACTATCAAGTAACTAGGGCTTGCTTAAAATAGAAATTATTCCAGAAATGCCTATTCAAGAGCAGCTATTCCAAATAACTCACCCTGTATGCAGTCTTATACATATAAAGTGTGTCTCAAGATGAGGTTCTCAGACTCATTTTGAAAGCAAACACCACCACCTAAACCTATAATAAACAGAAAAAAAAAGAACTCATTGATTTTAACTCACCTCTTCCTTCTTATTTTTAAGCCATAAACAGAATCTGGACTATGCCCTGAGGCCCAACAAAGGTCACTGCCACAATGTGCTGGGCCCACATTTAAAGAAAATTGGACTTACCAGCTTCTGTGCAGCATGAGAAAACTGGAGGTCCAAGCCTGCATATGCCTTGCCAGGAGCCTGGCAGATTCCCCCTGTTTTCAGAGGTGCATGATCAACTGTAGGATGAACAGCTTAAGAACAACCTATGTGAGAAGCAAAGGGTAGGAAGGGCAACAGAGAGACCCAGTGCTGTGATGAGACCACCAAGACCACCAAGAACAGAGCCCCAGCCACATCTAATCACCTTCTCTTTTACTCTAAAGTGCTTACCCAGCTTATGCCGACAAGAGCTTGCTCATGTATCATATTTGTGTAAGGCTTTCTGTACCTCATAGCTGACAGGAAACTAAACTGCTTCTGCCATTTCTTCATTTAATTTTCAAGCAATTTTCCACCAGTGTATGTGGGAATTTAAAAGAGTGACAAACTCATTTTGGGTTTGTGCTGCAAACCTGACCAGCTGGGGTTTTGTTCATGTACCACTCCTGTCTAAATAGATTTGCCAGAGACTGGTGCTGGATGGAGCCTGGGTGACTGATGCACTTTTCGATTGACTTGATAAACTGGCAATCTTGAACGGCTACATTTTGTCTAATTTGCAGGAACTGCTACATAGAAGTTTATAGGAATCATAAACTCTGACTTTCTGGAGTCTTTGGTTCTACAGGTACCTGATTTTGAGTTTGGATTCTTCTTCACAAAATGCCACATTTCTCTAAACCAAAAGACACCATGATTACAAGCTGATAATTGTCAGGGGGAAGAAATAATTTGAGACTACTTTCTATAATAAAATACAGGAAACACACCCAACAAGCACTTTCTCCAGCCTTGTATTTGCCCCTTTGAATAATGAGTTTCACACGGAGGGAACTCTTTCCCAGCACATTTTTTGAAAGCATGAATAATATGGATCAATATTTATAAAGAGTTTATCTCTAAATATTTTTACATGTCATGTTAGTTTTCCTACCTGCTATTGACAATTTTTTGTCTGCAATTTACAGCTCTTTCATCCTTGCTCTCGCCCACTGACTTGGTCCCTATCTGCATTTCTATCCTGTATTTCTTTATTGCTTTCATTCTTGAGATTTAACAATTAAAACTAAGCTCTTTGTATTTCTTACCATCTTAGAGTCACATAGAAAGCAGCAGAAGCTGTAGAAGTTTATATTTCAGAGTTTCAATGGAGCTATTTGGAAATTGTTAAACATTTTTTTTTTCCCCTGAAAAAATTTTAATACATTATTATCCCTCACTTCACATACTGATATACAACCTCCAGTGACATCTGCTCAAGGAAAGACTTAGGAATAAGTATCTTTTTTAAGAAGAATGAAAAACCTGGCAGCAAGGACAATCCTCCAGGTCATGACTTGCCTCTCAGTAGCTATCTGACCATAATTTAATTTTCCATCACGGGAACTTCACTGCTCAGTCTGATGGGATGACCCACCAAGGCTGATCCTGATAACCATGCTCAAATAAAAGAGATTTACATTATATAACCTTTGACAACACAAGGCAAGTTCTAGAATTTCAGACATTGGAAACCATGCAACTCAAAGATGAGCTCAGTGTGATGTACTCTCCTGAAGGCTTCATCTTGTACCTGCTCACAGGTGAAGCAACAAATGCTGAGCATTTCATGGAAAACATGACAGATGAGTTGAGGATCTCTGTGGACAGGCCTTTGGGTGGATTTTAACACATGGGTCATGATCTAGTATGTCCTATAATTTAAAGCAGTTTTGTGGCTTCAGTTCTCTGGTATTCGACTGTCTCACTTTTTGCACCATATTTATTCTCCTTGTGATGGAATGATCCAATATTATTTATTCCTTAAAGGGTGGAAACCAAGGCACCAAGAAACTAAGTGCATTGATTAATTGTCTGTAAAAATGCTGAAACTGAGCACCAGATTAATCTACTCATAACAGATTTAACTAGTAGTTGCCTAGCCTCCAGGAGTACCTTTCTTCATTTGCACAAAGGAGATGCATTTGAGCTGTAAGCCCCTTCTTGCAGGAAGGACTCCTGGGCAGAGTTCTCTCCTTGTCCATCTCAACTGGATGCCCTTCCAGCAGGCACCTTGGAAAAGCCTGTAATGTGCACAACTGTTGGAAAGGAAGCAGAAATCTCAGAGAAGAAAAGACATGCAAGGGATTAATGATTTTACGTAGCTTTGATTTATCGACAAGTTGAGGTTATGTCTGTATGGTTATTTAATGCCACTGGCTGGCTGAGCAAATTCGTTACCTAATTATGAGTGCTTAATGCTGCTGAATGGTCATTATGCTGCTTTAGGCATAATTAACTGGTGGGTGGTCTATAGGTTTTAATATGGATGGAAGCTTTGTTGGGTTTTAAGAGGAAAATGTTTGATTATTTGCCCTTTTTTTTGCATACTGTTTCAGTATTGGTATGTCAGAACACACACTGAAATCTTCCTGTCATGGTCTTTTTTCTTAATGGTCTTTTTATTTTCTGATGCTATTCAGAAATATTCCATCTAATGCCCTAGCCAGGCATTCTTAAAAAATGTAACTTTGAATGCAATTATGCCATCAGAGCCTTTTACATTTATATTTAGATGGTATCTTTCAAGATTTGCACTGAACTGATTTGATGGTGGAGTATTAGTCTAGCCAACAGACACTGCTCCAGACAGGTCCTCAGGCATATTCAGTACAAGTGAGGTGATGAGCTTGATGAGTTGGCAGCTCTCTTTGATTTTCGTGTTTCTATTTACATGTGTGACTCAAACCTGTAATATTTCCACAATGACCCATGTCCCTGTGACATTTAAGGGACAGTCACTCACACTGCAGGTGTTTTGTGATTTATGTCAGAATAAATGGAGCTATTCAATTTATCCTACGTTCAGGACTTCATTACATAGATTCTGAACTAACCTCCTCTTTGTCAGAAATTAGACCCAGGATTACCCACCTGGAGAACATTTGTCTTCACAGCAGTGGAAACCAGCTACATGGAAGAATTCTTTTATCTGCTTAGGTTCGTAGAAAGTCCTAGGAAACAGCTCAAGGAATCTTTCTCCCTCAAAGAGGCAGGCACAAATCTGTCTGATGCAGTGTCCCTGCAAGTGATGACCAGTGGTGCCCTGTTTNCACTAGTTTGAACTACTGACTCACAGTAGCTATAAGGAAGGCTAATGGCATGTGGATAAACTTATGCTTTATTCACCAGAAACATTGTGGTTGTTTGTAATCCAGGGACTTCTCTTGTCACAACTCTGATGATAAGATCATGCTGTTAAGAAGTGCTTTAAAGTCCATCTGCATCTCATCACTCAGGACAGTGTGGTGCTTCCTCTTCAACTCTTCCCAGAGGATATGAAACATGACTGCAGAAAGCAAAGGGACCATCACCACCTTCCCCAAGGCTAGCCTCTGGAGGACAGCAGGGATGACCAGGACATGCATACCAGAGGCACAGCAGCAAGATGTGAGAAGCCCAGTTTCTCCATGAAATTAATCTCTTCACAAGCATCTCTAGGCTGGCTCCACACCAGTCCTCATTTCTGAGATTTGCTTCAGTGGGTCTCAGTTCAATGTGTGGCTACTGGCTAAGTGAGCACTAAAATCTCATAAAAAGGTTTGAGAAAATACTGGTCCTTCTTATACAGTGTCACTTAATTTATTATTATGTATCATTTAGTGTCAGGTATTTACCACTAGTGCATTTGGTGGCTATTACTTTGCCACTGTAGACATTCTCTATTACCTGCTTTCAGTGCAAGCCATTCTTACCAGCACAAAAGGTGCCAATGAATCTGAGTTCTGACCCATAGGAGGTTTCTTGGAAAGCACTGAAGTGGTGAATTTATACAGCTCTGGTAAGAATCAGAGTGCTCTACAACAAGAACAGCATATAAACTTTCCTAAAGGTAGGCATTTAATGAGTCTTGCAAATTCTACTTGTCCACTCAGCTGGGACTGGTAATTATTTTTGATGGACGAGTAAAGTGTCATTAGTATTTCCACCCTGCTAAAACTGGAAGATTAGTCTTTGTGGCTGAACTGATAAATTTCCATGGCAGTTTTGCAAAGCTGAATGAATAAGTAGATGTAGCTGTACTTCTAGAACTACACACAAAGTGAGTCCTGATGGGTAGAGCCACAATTCCCTTACAAACAGGGAGCCTCTTCTGTAGGCAACAAGTGTGAATCCTATGGAAACACAGACACCTACCCAACTCCAGGTTTTGCTTGGTCTCTGCTGTTTCATAAGAAGCAGTTATTATCTGAAATGCTACATAAACACCTAATAGCTGAGTAACATCCATGAGTACATACACCACGACAGTACTGGTTGTGCACCTAAAACTCTCATTTACCTCATTCCCATATGAGTCCTGATCACATTAATCACTCTGCCTTCAGCTGCCCATGTGGTATCTATTGTCTCCTGAAATGCCTCTCAAATCATTCCTACTCTTTCTCCTGAGTTCAGTATTAATGGCTTCAGGAACCCAACATGCAGCTGAATCCCTGCACACAGTGGATATGGGATGCAGCAGGGACACAGGCTGCAGAGTCTGTGCAAGGCTGATGGAGGACAGAAAGCCTTTCCTGAGAAGAACAGGTAGGAGAGGTCATTGGTGAGGAGCTGGCTGCAGAAGAAAGATTTGGAGATTGCATTCATTAGTCATCACAAATCTTTATGAAAAAGTTTCAAAGGAAACCTTTGGCTTAAGAAATAGTAATGGGCACCAGTTCCTAGGATTACATTGAGACTTGAAAAGGAAGGGGGTGTCACAGCAGGGACAGCACAAAATAGCTGGGAGAACTGACATTAGGACAAGGGGAAATGGGTTCAAGCTAAAGGAAGGAAGATTTAGACTGGATATTAGGAAGAAGTTCTTTACTATGAGGGTGGTGAGAGCCTGGCCCAGGGTGCCCAGAGGAGCTGTGGCTGCCCCTCCCTGGCAGTGATCAAGGCCAGGTTGGATGGGGATTGGAGCAACCTGGTCTGGTGGGAGGTGTCCCTGCCCATGGCAGGGGGATTGGGACTAGGTGATTTTTAAAGTCCCTTCCAACCTAAACCATTTAATCATTCTATGACATTAGGTGTCTGAATTTGATTACAGCAGGTGTACATGCCCTCACTGAGAAACATCCTCCTGCAGCCTCCCACCACACAGCAGTCTGCAACATTTCCATCAGCATTCACATTCATGGAAGAAAAGTTTTAAATAAATTACACAGACACATTGTGCCTTGTGCATCAGAGGTCACACTGCAATCCTTTGCTAAGGCAAAGTTGTACACTGAAAGAGGTTGTCTGCAGAGCAAGGTGAGACAAGGGAGTTAACACCTTTTCCCTGATGCTGACTTTCTCACCTCTCTGCTGACATACCTACACCAACAGGTCCACATGCCTTCTGTAAGGACTCGGAGTATCCTCCGCTAGTGGAAAGGTCAGCTAGCTACATTGGCAAAAAGCTCTTGCTCCATTTTAAGCTGCATCTTATGCTAAAGGGCTCTTCCAGGAGACCTTCGTTAAAAAGCCCTTATAGTACAGGTGTGCTCTAAGATGGCTGAGAAAACAATGTCCTTTCACATACTCTGTGTTGCTCTGCTCTTCTTCTGTTAATAAGGACTCAGGAAATGGCTGCCAGGTTTCTCATACCCTGATTAACAAGTAGATGTTGTGACTAAATAAACCTGCAGTCTGAAAATAACTGGAGACCCAGAAGGACAAAACCAAGCGCAACACATTTATCAGATGCTCCAAAAAACGGCAAGAAAACCTGCCTAGCAAAAAGTCTGATCAGGATATGACAGATAAATGCAGATATTAACCAGATTTTCTAAACTGTTTTTACTGACACTAATAGATACAGTAGAGCACACATCAGAAAAGATTCTTTTAAAAAGGAATTAAAACATAAATTGTGAAACACTTCATTTGGGGAGGAAATTAGCAGAAATTTTTAGCAGCTCCAACTGCTACAGCAAAAATTGAAATAAAATAAAATAAACATTCCCTGACCACTAATAACATGCTCTCTTCTTTCTGTATCCTTATTTCATTGTGGCTTCTTACCCACTACAATACTATCCTACTAACTCAGAAAGAAGCAGGCTCATGTGCTTATATATCAGTGTTCTGGCAGATAAAGCACAGTATGAGGCACTAATGCTCAAAGGAGGAAATGAACCTTTCATTTGAAGCTAGAAGGAATTTGGTTTCACGTGTCACTGTAGAATGATACTGAGCTACTCCCAAAGCGCAAGCGGTGCAATCCCAGAAACCAGCACAGCACTATAAGCTTCTTCGGTCTGGGTCACAAGGTGCAAAAATTACTACTGCTTCTGCTGACTTTCAAAGAGCATTAGGCACCTGAATGCCTGCTGTGCTTCTGAAAAATCTCAAAGTTATTTTAAATCACAGCAAGGCATTCTGCAGGGTTACGGTATTTATTAACAGCAAGACTTAGTGAGCGATAGTGTTAATGTAACTTGAATCAAATATATAGAAAAGGGGATACAGCTACTCCCTGAAGTTACTGAGTTACTGTTAAAAGAAAGGGAGTTTTCTCAGTTTCTTCCTACCAGGAAATAGATCTGTGTTCGCATCACAACACAGATGCAACCTAAACAAGTGCGATGGTTCCAGGCTTTGAAAGCGCATGCACACTGAGTGGTGCGGTTGACAGCCCTGAGGGATGGGATGCCATCCAGAGGAACCTGGGCAAGTTTGAGAAGTGGGCCCGTGTGAACCTCATTGCATTTTCTAAAGCCATTAACTTTCATATTCCTTTCATCTTGTGAGTTCTCCAAACAACCTTTCACACTTACCAAGGTAAAAACTCATTCAGCTGTACCTGATCTAGCGAATTTATCAGCTAGCGGAAGGCTACAATTCAAGACATTCTCTGAACATAAAAACACAGCAATATTTTATCTGACACCTTTTACAGCAATTTATGTAAATATATACATTCCTCTTTGGGTATTTTTTTTTTTATTTTACTGCAATCAGACACAGAGAACTATCACAGTGGCATCAGTGGCATGAAGAGATACAACCTTTTAAGTGTGTTGGATCAGAATTGTTCTGACAAGATTCAGTGTAATAAATATATGATGAAAACACCACCTTGTTAATCACCAAAATACATTCCCTTACAGTCACCAAGGCTTAGACTGGCCTATGGGCAACACACCAGGCTTTGACAAAGCACTGAAAAAAGAGATCATTAGTTTGCCAGAAACGTAAATCTAGCATGTCCACTTTTCAAACCACTGACAAATTATCTCCATAGAGTGACTAAATTTGTCAGATAGTATAATCTCCCAAGGTCTTGTGGTAAAACTGCAAGAATCATAAGAACAACCCCAAAATGCCAGTTTATTTTATGATTTTATATATGATTATTATATAACTTGTAACCAAAATGCCAGTTTATTTTATGATTTTATATATGATTATTATATAACTTGTAACAAAATTATTATCTTCCTCAACTAAATGACTGCATCTCTGATCCTACTGCCAGGAAAAAAATGAATACTATCAACTGTTAAATCAAACCAACAGGTTAGAGACTACATGGAGAGGGAATTTAACATGGCATGTGCAGGGCACACATCTCTCCCAGTGATGTCCCTGTGAATGCATCCACCAGCTTCAGTGGAATGAGGATTAAAGCCAATAATGAGCCCAAATAACAAGACAGAAGAACCTACATGTCACAGACAGTAAGTGGGATAGGCAAGGAATGACTGAGATCTGCTCAAGTGACTGTCAAATATCTTGAGACCAAACCCTTGCGGATGACTGAACTATGAATCAACTGACAAGAGCCCAATGTAAATACATGTAAAGTGATGCACAAAGAAGAAACAATCCCAAAGTTTACACAGACAGTGATGGGTTCTGGGTGATTAGCACTCAGGGGGGAGAGCTTGGCTTATAATAAATAGACCTATGAAAATGTCAGGTTAGTGATGAGGAGCAGTCAAGAACGCAAATCAAATGATAAGAATTATTAGGAAAGAAATAGGGAACAAAACAGAAGAAACATACCACTGAATAATCTATGGGACATCCTCAGTATGCAGTTCCCACGCTGCTCCCTGCCCCTAATAGCATGCAGTAGAAATGAACATACAGACAAGGGCAAGAGAAATGACTGAAGATAGAGACTGGCTTCCATGTCAGTAATAGCTATATAAACTCAGATTCTTCAGCCTAGAAAGGGACAAGAGGATAGGGGTCTGTGTAAGGAGGTGTGGAAATGAGCAGGGAATGCTTGTTCATTCTATCCTCTTACACAATAACTATGCAACATCACATAAAATCACAAATCACAGAATCACAGAATAGCCTTAGTTGGAAGGGACCCTAAAGATCATCCAGTCCAACCCCCCCTGCCATTAGGCAGGGACATCCTGCCCTAGACTGGGTTGCTCAGGGCCACATCCAACCTGGCCTTGAATGTTTCCAAAATGGCCTAAAATGTTAAATGGATTAAAAAGGTATTAGACAAATTCAAATAAGAAAAATTAATGTAGAACTACTAAATGCAGACAGCTCTGGCTTATGAAATTGCTGGAGGATACAAGGATGTTCTTAAAAATACCTAAGAGTATGCTCCTAAATTCTTAAAATTTCAAGATGATTAGTTATCTAAACAACCAAACCAGAAAAGACTATGTTGGTTTTACAGTTTCCTTTTTAAAATTTATTTAAATTTATAAATTTATTCAGCCACAGAACAGGAAAAACACTGTGATCATAATTTGCAGAGGATCTCTATGCTTATGTGTTTTGTACTCAAACAGCAAAGACAAATACACAGGAGACAAGGCTGATCTGCAAACATCTTGAGAATAGATGAAAGGGCCAAGCTAATTGGATAAATTTATTTTAATTGCTCATTGATCCAGATCTAGTGATACTATAACACAGCATTCTCTACTTCCTCTTACTTTATTGTGGAAACTAACAGTCTGATGTACTGTCTTGATTATCCAGGAAATGAGTTTGTTGGTAAGGCTGTTTTTTTGGTCAGGATAAAAAATATTGGCCAGCTATTTTCTAATGGCTTTAGCTCTTTCCATGCTTTATACTGGAGCTTTGGATTGTCATAGCAAAAGATAATCCAGAAGAACTCCCTCAAAGTGATCAAAACATGCGTGACATATCAGTGTGCTTCTTAAAATGTCAGCTTGTTTTGTTAAATCATGCTTAAGCTGTAACAACCTCCCTCCTCAGCAGAAATCATCAAGACTTGTTCATGTTTTACATTATAACCTTGTTAAATATCATCAGACTTTAAAAATCCAAGAATATCAAGATACGAGCAGCACCCTCATTTACTTATTTTCATTTAAGGATTTTGCTAGATACTGACTCACCAGAAAAATCATTTGCCTGCTACCAGAGATATAGACCTTCTCCTAGAATTTGCTGAGCAGATGATAACTTTTGATCCCTGATTTTGTTTACTTGAACCCATGAGAAAACATTTTCTGGTTAGCTCTTCTTCTGCTAGCCAAGCAGTGAAATGGGCCCTTTCCCAGCAAAGCAATCATAGCAGCAATAGCCAAAACTTTCTCTGGCTCACCCTCTTATTCATTTGTCCCCCAACTCAACAAAAACCACAGTGAAATATCCTCCTTTTAGTCAAAAGCTGAGAAAGCTCTAAAATAATGATCATCTCTGCAAGCAAATGTCTCAGTAGGTAATTCTGTAGCAAGGTTGGGTTGTTATTTGATGATAGAGGATGGTGTCGAGCAATGCCGGATCAATCACTTGTACCATTTAAAGAACCAGAATTCTCCCAAAATGGACATTTATTAACTCATGTTTTGTCAGTAAGCCGTTCACCTGCAGTAGTTCTAAGGAATGCCTCCTTGGCCTTTAGCCCAAAGGAGAATAACAGCAGCACTTTTCTGTTTATGAGAAACAGTCATGACAGCAGCTAAGGATGCTGTATACTGCGACCGACTCCACGGGACCTTATTGGTAGCACGTACATAGGTCTTGTCTCTGCATCTCTTTTCTATGCCACCACAAAACTCCTCCGAAGTACACAACGAAAATCCTTTTCTTTTTTTTTTCCATAGCACATAGCGTGTACTTTCCATAGCAATAAAATCTACAGACAGACACAGCTGAAGAAAGCCCAGGAGAATTTCCAGTCCCTTCCAGCACAGACAGTTTCCCAAGTACCACTGACAGATGTTAGTGTTCTCTGTTCTGAATCATTCTCTTCACAAAAAAGTACTCCATAATCTTTCCTAAAGCCATGTATTATTATAGAGTTTCTTCTAAAATCTAACCAAAATCTCATTGTTGCAAATTAAGATTTCCCAGCAGAAACCTTTATTACAAAAAAGTCTTTGCATAGCTAAGGCTGTTAAAATTGGTTCTCTCAGTTTTTGTGTTTGTTTGGGGTTGTTTTCCAACTAAATAAATACAGTTTTTCAAACTTCTTTCATATTTCTCAACCCTTCTGAGTTCATCTCGACTCCTTCCAGTTTCCCTCGTTTCCCTCCAAGCATTAGGCCCAGTACTCAATTTCAGACTTCCCCAGTACCAAATAGAGCTGAATAATTATTTCCCATAATTTAAATGCAACATATCTGTCAATATAACCTGGAGTGAGCATTACCACTTCTGCAATTGCATGCATTTTAGATCTATATTTAACTTGTCATCCCCTATATATATAAGCCACAAAACCCTTTTTTTTTTTTTTTTTTCAGAAATCTGCTTAGCTCCCCATTTTATCCTGGTGTCACATGACTTTCCTTCCTAACTACTATACTTAGCATTTGTTTTTATTGACTTTTATTTTACTGATTTCACACCGTCACTCAAATTTATCATAGCATCTGAAATTCTATGCTTGCCCTCTTTGCAAGTGCCTGCAATTACCAATTTTGCAAACTTTAATAGTACTCCTTATTCCATTATCCAAAATGCTTACAGAACAACTACATAGCTATAGTGCACACTCTCTCCTCCGTATATTAAAATATCAGGCTTGGTAAAAAGACTGCAAGCATGTGGAAATCTACAGTAAGATACAGTAATTGTAAGTAAGTACTTTCTATTACAAAGAAACAAAAAAATTCCCCCAGTTCAGAATCTGAGCAAGTCAAAGCCACTCTTCCCCAGTGCCTCCTTCCAGGAGTATTTGTAAAAGAAACAGCCGAACGTAACCCTTTGTAGGGGTCCTGCAGTGCTCTTTACATGCTGACACACCGCTCCCAGGGGAAACAGGCAATTAAACAGGGCACTTTCAAAGTCATAAATTCCAGACTGACACTACCATTAAGCTGGAGTCCTGTTCTGCTTGGCAGCCAAAAATCTGCATCAATGCAGATGAAAACAAGCTATCCAGTGCAAGAGAATTGCCCATATAGCCTACATTATGAGCTTATATCTAAATCACTCAAATAAATCTGCTTAGAGAAGTGGTAGCCTGTTACTGATGTGCATACTTCATTATTTAACACAGGAGTATAACTCGTCACTCTTCTCACAGATACTGTCAGCTATCCATAAAGAAAAATTGCCAAGCTCAACGTACGTTTACTTGCCAAATCAGTTTAGAAACAATGGGCTTTCACTTCAAAGAGAAGTCAGGAAACATGATGTGACTTTTCAAAACATTAATCTTCCACTTCAAAACATCATCAGGTGAATGTCCTGAAGTTTTCTTCTGAAGCTACTGAGCAGGCTCAAATTCTTCTTCCACTTCTCTAATCAGAGACACGCATCTCCTTATCTGGTTTAAAACACCATTTCAGGCATGAAGTGACCATAATCTACCCATTTAAGGTCCTCTTCTGTAGCTGTGGTCACATAGTACCTGGGAGACTCATTATTTATCCTCACCACATCCCCAAGAGTTAAGAATGCTATTATCACCCTTTCACAGTGAAGGATTGAAAGCCCAGGAGATGAGGAACTGCTCATCCATGCAGTAGAGCTCAGGACAGTGAGTTCCTAAGTTGGTGCATCCTGAGTCTGACCAAGAGCCAGCTGAGAAACGTATTTTTGGGTCAGCCATCACTCGAACACTACGCCCTGCTTTGGCAACCAGGTCTTGCACCACCATGGCACGCACCAGCAACAGCAGAACCAGTGACTCACTGATTCCCTGTACAGATTTCTCCTGCACTTGCAGGTTTATCTGTGTGCTGTCAGGTATTATTTCCTGCATGCTATCTCTGGATTAGGATCACTAGAAAAGTGCAGCAGCTTCTGATACTGCTAATGCAGTGGATGTTTTTAGGAGTTATTCAAACAGCAACAAGACTCAGCCCACATTGCCGATGTGGTCAAAGAGAATAGCTCATTTCAAAATACGCCCATTAGTTAAAAAGCCAGTTCAAATAATTAGCATCCTTTTAACATCATTTTCCACCTTGAAAATCTCAGCTTGTACAGCTGCAACCCAGATCAACCCTAACATACAACTCTCCAAACACTACAGCATAAGTATGGTGGAAAGAGAGAAGTATAACAGGTAACTTCTGCTGTTGTCATTTCACCTAAGGAAGAAAATGTTCCCTAAATCAGGTTTGGCCTAAAGAACCTGCAACGCGAGAAAGTCACCTGCTGCACTGCAGCCTTTTGGTCAAACAAACACCACGACATTAATCAGCTTCAAACTTCTTCCCCATGCAACGATCGCTATAGATTATTTTATCCAACGGTACCACTTGCCTGGAAATATGCCTATCTAGGGCATAGCTGAAGCAAGAGGGTTAGAAAAGGTGTAAATAGCTAAAGAGTGACCAACGTGCAAAAAAAAAGGAAAAAAAAAAAAAAAGGAATCACGTAGGAAGAAAACGCTATGTGTCATAAGGCACAAGGGGCAAATCTGGTCCTGACGTAACCTGTACTGCAATGATGTCTCCAGTTATGCGGCTCCAACACAATGTGAAATGGAAAAGTCACAGAAGCAGTAATGGTGCGAACAGACCCATCCGCACAGGGATCAGTGAACCACCCATCACACCCAGGCCTGTGTGGGAAACCTCCAGCCCGCTCCTCTCCTTCCCTGTTCCCGCTAGTCTCCAGAGGTTCTCTGCTCCCCATCATCCCTACTGAATTCCCTTCTCCCTGGAAGAGAGAGCTCTGCTTACAGCAACACCCACCCCATGAGCAAAACACAGAGGTTTCTGGTCACCCGGGGAATTTTTTAACCTTTCCCTGGCAGACACTAGGGCGTCTTCATTCAGCGTTAGAGGCTGCTCTCAGCCACACCTGATGTGTCTCCCAGAGATCCTATCACCCCTTCTCCTTCACAGGTAGGAAGAGCTTCTAAGATGGTTGAAGTCTAGGCCCGTTGGCTTTAAATATTGCCGACTGTCGCGGCACACTCAGGGCACTGAACGCCCACCCCAGCCC
Source organism: Aegotheles bennettii (assembly GCA_013398125.1). Lineage (NCBI taxonomy): Eukaryota > Metazoa > Chordata > Aves > Caprimulgiformes > Aegothelidae > Aegotheles > Aegotheles bennettii. Next base: position 134,054 of record VZRW01004411.1, on the reverse strand, counting down.
GCCTACCTGTTCCACTGGAGCTGCCTCCTCTACAAAGAAGTCTTCCATTGCTGCAGCTGCTCACGTCTGTGCGAGGAACCGGGGCGAGGGGCGGGGATGGGGGTGGAGGGGAATCCTGGAAACTGGCACAACCTAGATACACAGACTGGCAGAGCAACCAACGTTTAAAAAAATCTTAATTAATTACACAGAATCCAGCAAAATTCTGAACCACTGAGCTGACTCTCGAGTTGTTTTTTTTTACTTTTTTTTTTTAAGCGCTCGTTACTCCGATGAGGCAGAAGGTACTTTCAAAGGCTTTTTGCTCTCTGCAGAGGAGTAAGCAAGGATGGCAGCCACCCTTTGAAGGAGACACATCACCAGTGGTCAGCAACGTGCCTTGGCGTGAAGCTAAAACAAGACCAGAAGGTGCTTTTTATCAGTAGTGGTACCTAAAAAGGGACAGTTATTTAACCATGTCAGTGCTACAGTGGGGTTTAGAAGAGTTATTGAGACTGCAAATGTCACTTTGGAGCAACAGCAGATGGGAAAAGCAAGACAGAGGCATCCTGCAAGAGTAGACTGAACAGGGACAGACTTTGCAAAGGCTGATCTTGTGCCACCAGTTGTGGCCCCGTACGGGTCAATGGCTTTGAATGACTCCAAGCGGAGAAAATTCCTACTAAGACAACAGCTCAGGCACCGCCTTGTCGTCTTCTGCAAAAATACAGCAGGCTGCACCCATATGGCTGTGATACATCTCCATGGCATTACTGGCAAAATTCCCTACTGATTCACACAGGTCAAGACCACACCTGCAGGCATGCATTAAAAAAACTCCCTGGTGAACACCAGATCTTGCTGTAGTAGCCAGAGGTTTTCATTATTCACAAGGAAAAGTATTTAAAATAATCTGAACAGTTGTAAAAAGCAGCAGAGGATTCCTGAAGTAATAAAAATATGTTCCCCAAAGAGTCTAGAATTGGAAAAAAAAAATATTAATTGAAACTTAAGTGATGTGGGATGGAGAGGCACATAGCCGATGAAGGGGAAACGCACATCAGATCTTCACAGAAACAAAATTAGTTGGATTCTTTTTCAGCTTTTCACATCACAGCTTTCTTCCTAACAATCATACAAGATCATTTTTCTGATTAGGTGGAGAAAATAGACTTTCAAAGTTCAAGAAACTCTATAGAAAAATAAAATTACTCAAAAACTTGTTTTTAAAACTACTACAGTACCATCAGACACCAAAAAAGAACCCTATTGGGTTCATTACTAATGAAATGACCTTAAAAATTTCATTAAATGCAGTACTCACTAAAATGCCACAGGAGAAACAATATATTATTTTATTTAGTAATATCAAAAGCTGTCATTTTCTGCAACAACCTGGGGCTACAGAAAAGCATATTCCCATGAATAATTAGCATTTGGCATTAAGAAGTATTTTATCAAGAAAGCTGCCACAGCTCTAAGTAGCACAACCAGAAGTATTGGATAGTACTAATGAAAGGTTAAGGTGACCGTGGGTCTTGCCTATTAATTTGTCTTTGTGGAGTTAAAAACAGAACCTGTTTATTATTGTCAATTTTTGTTTTAATATTAACAAAACCAAAGCCATATGAAAAGTTCTGTACGAGGAAAAAGAAAAACAGATGGAAAATATCAGCAAGAAAAACAATTACTTGCAACATTCTAACTTGAAAATGGCACTTTTCCCTGCAAATAAATAGCCTAGTTCAGGAAATCACATAAGCAAATTCTTAATTTCAAGGATAAAAGCCTTCTGGTACCACACTTGATGCTTCAGAATCTAAGCTGCTCTCTACATTCTAAAGGACAGGCTTTACCACATTGTACTATCTGTAAGAATTGTTGCTGGAAAAGCAGAATCTCATGATCTTTGTGCATATTTTTCACCTGTTTGCAACAAATAAATAGTTCCTTTTTATTTCTGAAAGTTGGGAGCAGAAAAAAAGGACACAGTTTACAGTATATTACCTGCTGGCATTTCTAAAGGACTTGAGCACAGGAAATTACTAGATATCAGTTTCTCTGCAATAACTATGCACATACCCACTTTTATGACCTGGCACTCAGAGGTAAGTAGGTAAGCTGAGTTAATCAAGTCTGGGCTGATTGAATGATACCTTGAGTAAAAGGGGGACAAGCTGCCTCAAGGAGTTGATGATGGAGTAAGACAAATGTATATCAACAATGCTGAAGCAGCTGTCCTGAAGCAATTCTTATAGTGCACTAACAGGTTCACCTGGCAAAGGTTTCACAAATCAGAGAGATTGAAACATTCATCAAACATAAAGGACATTTATAGCCATTTATCCAGAAATCTGGATGGCTCCAGGTCTTGACTGAATTTGGATTTTGTTTGAATTAGACAATTTATTATTCCTGACTAAAGAAATTCCTGTTCGTTATAAATAACTTTTGGCAAATTTTTCAACTTGCAGGCTATACCCATCTGCCTCATTTTCAAACCTTCTCCTACCTTCAGTTGCCTTTCACTGTTCTCTGTTTACCTCTTTTCAAGCAGATCAGAGATATGCGATAGAGCCCTGAACTTTCACTTCAACAAATTAAACACTACAAACTCACTCAACTCAGCCAGGCATATTTTTTTCTCCTCTTATTCAACATCAGAGCTTCTCTGGATCCTCTTCACTGTGTTCAACATTCTTTTTGAACCATGGACACTCGTCACTTGTGTAATTTCTAATTAAGGACCCCATCAAGGTCAGTCAAAGATCTACTGTAATTTCCTTCTTATTGATGGGTCAAATACGCATGAACATTTTTGGACACACTAAAGCTTTGGACACACAGGGAGCTTAACCCTCCTCAATGACACCGAGTCTTTTTTTCACAGACATGACTTCCCTCACCCTCCCAAACACGACACATATTTATTGTTGTCATATATGACTTTCTTGAAATAGATGTTTTGTGTTCTTTCAGCTTGCCAACAGATCCCAGCTGTCCTGGATCTGTCCCACTATCTTCAGTATTGACACAAAGATCAATATAACACAATCAGAAAACGGTGTCTGCCATTGCTTCATGCATTCTTATGGGTGATTTATGCAAGGTTTGAGACGGTAGATCAAGAACCAACCCTTGCAGGACTGAAGCACATTTGCTCTGTGATGATTCTCCATGTGTAACTATACTATGATACAGCCCTTGGCCAGATGATAGTCTAACCAGGCTGCACATGTTGAACTAGTGCACTTGCAGTTTCTTGAGTGCTGTGTGGGGCTGTGGTACAGTGCCAGGAACTCTCAGATGCTATATCCATTACCGAGCCAAGATTGCTCTTGGGGAAAAAAAGGGTTATCTCTGATGAGACTTGATCTTTAGGATGCCACCATCTTTGTCTTTCCTTACCAAACATTTAGAAACTCAGTCTTCTAATATATTATAATGATTACTACTAAGAATTTTTTCTTCACTCCCTTCCTGATAAGAATATTTTAATATTTACAGTCCTTTCCCTCTTGGCATTTAAAAATCTCCTTTCACTTTTTTTCTAAAACAGACGGGTTAGAATAGAAAAACAGTATTTTTCTTTCTAGACTGTGGGGTCAAGCTCACTTATAGGACTATTGCTGAGCAGAAGGTACAGTGAGAGATGTTCTTGTCAAAGTTAGGGTGTCTGAAACTTTACTGAGCTTCAGTTCCTTGAATTTCATGGCCTTCAGCAGCTGTTGGGAATTCTGGATTCAAACTGACATGCAAAAAAAAACTCGCAGCAAATCTCTGTCAAAGTTGTCACCTGTTGGTTGGACTTTCTCTTTTGAGATTATGTCATTTCTACTCGATTTCTCTATGAAATTATAAAGGAAACCAGCCTTGCTTGAACAAATCACAATCTTTACTTAACCTTCAGAGGAATCTAACCTTAATTTTGAGAATTTATAGCCAGAAGAGTTTGATTTTCCCTTGGCCTTTTTCACAAATGTTCTGCACAGGTCAAATGATGAGCAAGATGTGTGTATCCCACATTGTCAAACACCTTGACGTGTGTTCAGGAAGTAACAGCAGTTTTCTCCTGATCATGCTAAACTCAACTAGGGGTACAGGGCCATGAGAAGATGCTGATAACTTGAAATAATCTTGGCTTTGTTCAGCTGCAGTATGGCCAGGAAAGAACCACGATCTTTTCCAGTTCTCTTTTCAGCAATATTTCTCACTTTGCTTCATTCTCCCAAGTATTTGTATGAAAGTTATAGTAATTACTTTCCTTGGAAAAAAATTGCTGTGATTTACTGATCTTTGCATTGTAAACAGAGAGCTTAGGATGGAGGAATATTTTTAAAAGTCCAAATAGCACAGCTCAGTTTTATTCCTTCTTTGATACTGTTCTTTTTTATCTGGCTACAGTATATGTGCACCATGTGAAAGTGAGGTTGCTATGGAAACTACTCATTATTTTTCAATAGTAGGCTAGCTACTTAAAAAAAATCCTACATCTTTTTAATCCCTAGAGAGTCCTAATTTATCCTGTACACAGACTTTCCTTCTTGACAGTTCCTTTAATATCCACTGCACTGCAGTGCACATTAATCTGAACTTGTCCAACAAATCCACAACTTACTTCCGAAACCAACTTTCCAGCAAAGTTTTGTTATAAAAAACCCCCTATTTTTTAGGTTGGCTTTTACCTGCTCATATTTCTCTGAAAGATTGTAGGTATGAACAGCAAAGCCAAGAGCAGACCTCTGCAAGAGCCTCACAGCTTAGAGAGCCAGACATGGAAAACAAAACAAAAAAACCCTTTACCTATAATAAACGGTAAAAGCTGCAGGAAAGGATGACAGACCATGGTCAGAAGTGTTAGTCTGGAATTTGGGGTTAAATCCTTCCAGTGCCACAGGCTTCCCTGGCCAGCACAGACAATGCTCTCTGTCTCTTCTTCCCTCAATTCACCACTTAGAAAATGGTATTTGGAGCCCTCCTTATCTGACAGACTAAATTCACCAGTGATCTCCTCAAGCATTAAGCTACCAAACCACAAAAGCACAGTCAGTGGGTGGTAGTCATGGGACTTTCCAGAACTTCAGACTGTCACCATGTGGTACCATCTTACCACTCCTCTGCTTAGACATCATTACCATCCCTCTTTTTTTTTTTTTTTTAAGAAGAAAATGAAGTAACTATTAATGATGACCCAGTTAACTCCTTCCTACCCAAATCCTTCTATATTACTGAGTTAAATGAGAGAATATTGTTGGTTGAAGGTCCCAATTTCAGAACATCAGCTGGTGCCTAGGAGAGGCTCCTCAAAAGGACTAGCCTCTCCCAGACAAAACATTCATTCCCCTCGAGGATCTTACTATTCCAAAATATTCATTCCCTTCTGAGGATGTAACAATTCACACATTTCTTATTATTTATTTGAAGCAGAGCAGCGGCATCTCAGTGGAGCAGTTCTCATCAGAACAAGAAAAAAAACTAAAAGAGCTACAGTAGCTAATTCTCTTATCCCTTCTGTACTAGGCACATCTGTAGCATTGGTAGCATTTCCTTGGATTACTGCAGAATTTAACTGCTTTGACAAATGACAAAACTCATCTAATAATATACACTAAATAGCAACAGGAACTCTGGAGTTTAACAAAAGTTTATTTTTGTGTTAGCCTAATCCTGCTGTCTCGAGTACTTCAGAGATTACAAACAACATTTTCATGGTTGTCACTGTGACTCCTTTTCTTCCCAGTGAAATTTTCCTCTAAATAACCTTGCACACATTTCATATTTGCAATCACATGTAAACCTGATCAAAATTCACCCACAGATGAGAGCAGCTAAAGGGAAACTTTTAAAGCTATCAGGTCCAGATTTAAGTCTTCCTATATATAATCAGCTTTTCCTTCTAGGATTTTTAAAAGGAATCCGTTTTCTTATTCACTGCCTATGAATAAGAATCCTATGAGTCCTTGCACTGTGCCGTTTATTCTAATTTTAACAAAAAAGGGAAAACACTGCAGTTTTTAGATAGTTCAACAAACTTTCCTACTAGCAAACACCTCACAGGTATTATATATCAATATCAGACAACACAAACAGCTCAATAATTTGCCACATGCAGTCTGAAATGTTTAAAGCCTCAAATGCCTTCATCACTGATTCAGGTAAAAGGCTGCCAACATACTTAATATTCGCCCCAACCTTTTTGTCTGGTACTTATTACCATGCTAGGACAAGAAAGTCCTGAATTTATTCTTGTTCACTGTAATTGAAGCTCCTTCCTGCAAGAGCTTTTGGCTTTTTCCTGACCTTCCTGTTACTCTTTCTGTATTGCATTTTTACTTTGTTGCACTCTGCCACCTTTTTAACATTTCCCAAAAGAGAGAATATGGCCAGCAATGATTTTCAAAACTATATTTATGAAAATTAAAACACAGTCACTGTACCTACAAAGCTCATAAATATATTCTAAATTGCTTAACTGAAACAAAGAGTTAGTGGCATGTTGTAGGTGTAAACCCAGAAAGAATTAGAATATTTTTTTAAGCAGATCTAAGTAAGAAAGCCAAAGCCGAAACTGGGAACAGCTGAATTAAGTGGGGAGAAGCGGGAGGAGAAAGCAGAGTGGTGGTAGTGTAAGTGTTGATGCACTGACATCTTCAAAATTCCTCCTTCGGGGGCTCTGTAGCTCCTTCCTGAGCTTTATTTCTCTTAGCAGAAAGAATTTCTACTCAGCAAACCCTGCCCTCTGCTGACTAAATGCCATTAGTGCTATACATATATGCACATTTGGGGGTTGCCTCTTTGCACATAGAGCGCAATGAAAAATGCAAGCAAATATCCATTCAGTGGCATGCTCTGGATTTTATTTATTCCCTCTTCAGGTCTTCATAATTTTTATTTTATTTTATTTTTACTTCTGTTTCAGAAAAATGTTCATGTTACCTACCCTAAGGACCACTGAGCATTACGTACATAATTTTTGTGATATTCACTCCTCTTCTCCTCTATAACAACCAGTCTTTCCGGACTGATCACACTGTACCACAGAATTATTGTCCAGCCTCATCATTCTGCCACTGAATGAGCGAATGCCTCAGCCAGTTAGGCTGCTGTACAGAAGAACATCCTTGAGCCCATCTCTGACCCCACACCTGCACAGCTGAGACACACGTTTCACACGTCAAGCACTGCTGATTTGAAGTCACCATGACACCAGGCAATTCTGGCAAAAAAAATTACGGAGACTGTAAATGATTGGCATAATCAGGGTCCTAAACTTATCACATTTGTACAATCAGAAATCAAAGCCTTCCAAAGACAACAGGAAACTTGTGAAAAGCAGATACGTACATGAACTTTGGCAAAAGTCTTTTTTTTAGATTTCTGATTCAACAGCTACATTTAAAGCCATTTGCTAAATTATTTATCCAAACAGGCATCAGGTTAGCATAATAATATGTTTCTATCTGAACTACATAAACATTGTATGCCTCCCTCCCATCGTGCAAAAACGTACGTAGTGGGAGCACATATACCTTTATGATTGCTATAAACCAAAATCTAAGCAGTCATCAAAACCAAAATAACCCTTGAGGGGCAGAGATCAGCAGGTCACTGGATTTTTAGAGCAGTGGCCAGAGTTCCCTGATGCACTGGAAGCACCGCTGAGAGCTGCCAGGTGCACGCACTGCGTCTTGCTTTCAAAACCCAGGAGTTACCAGAATTTTCAGTGGGTTTTTTCCCCCTGCAGATTACTAGGCAGCAGCAAGGCCTGGCACAAAGCCTGTCATGCTGGGACACATCTGGACAGGCAGGCAGAAAGGTGTGGGAGAGGCCCATAAATTACAACTTCTTTCCTGCCTAATGGCTCCATGGCATTACATGCCAGTCCCAGGCCAGGAGCTGCACTGTGGAGGAAGAGTCAGGAGACAAGATGCAAAGAAGTCTGGAACACAGGCTCCAGGTGACCCACACACTGGACAACAGCTGAAAGACTGGAAACACCTGGTTAACTGCATTTCTATCGCTCTCATTACAGCAGGACCCGTTTGCCCCGTGGTGCTAACACTGTAGCTACAAAGATGGCTTGAGAAGGTATTAAGTGACACCAAAGCCAAAAGATGTCCTGCCTTCTCCATCCTCTGCCAGTGACACAGATGTCTGCAGGACCACATGATGACACACAGTGGGCAAGCTAGAAGTAGCCCCAGCAAAGGGATGAAAGCAAGTTTTATCCTGCCTCAGAAAACACCCTCTGCTCCCAGCCCAGGAGAGGACAGTTACCTTCATTCACTTTGGTTTCTCATCATCGCCATGAGAGACCTAAGAAACAAAAAGCCTCTTAACCCTCATCCAGCAGATGGGCTAGGGAGAGAAAGGTGCTACTGCTCAGCAATGAAAGCTTCCTGCTCGCTCCTCAGGCCTATCATGCTAGTCAGCACAGCTGTTCCTCTGCCCTCAGAGGATTCACTGGGAAAGTGAGACACCCGCAGAGACCCAACTTCGCAAGAGCAGTGTGAGTCCTCCTGCTGCTGCTTCTGGGATGTGCCCTTCTGCACAGCCTAAGGCAAGGAGTGTGCCACATGCAAGGGCAAGGCCACCTTGCTAATGCACCAGGCAAAGGCAAAGCAGGCACGAAACACAAATAAAGTGGCAAGAACAACAGAGCTCAAAGCACAATCAAGAGAACAATTATCAACCCAAGAGGAGAGACATTTTATGCCCTGCTACCTTCTCTCAGTCACGGCGCTACTGCTAATTAGAACAGACACAATTTTCAGGCAGAGTGTGATTTTCAAGTTGATGGTGTCCTTAAAAATCTTTTCTGGCTTTCACTGTTATTCCTGGTGCAGCAGTTTGCTCTCACCTCCCCTGACTCAGCAAAGCTCTTACATGTGCTTGGTTTTAAGCACATGCTTAAACTAGTATGTTGTGAGAACAAGGGTCTTCTGCTGAGCTAAGAGCCCCATGGAGAATGACTGGAGCTCGTGCCCCCAAGCCTGGGAGGTAGCATGTGCCAGCTGATTTCTAGCGGCTGCACAGAGCACACAAGGGTCGGCTGGGTCTCTGGGGCTGTGGGCACGATCCATAGAATCATAGAATGGTTTGGGTTAGAAGGGACCTCAAAGATCATCCAGTCCCAACCCCTCTGCCATGGGCAGGGACACCTCCCATCAGACCAGGTTGTTCAAAGCCCTGTGCAGCCACGACTTCTCTGGGCAGCCTGGACCAGTGTCTCACCACCTTCATGGGAAAGTTGCTAGTATTGGTATCTATCTTCCTAATATCCAATCCAAATCTACCCTCTTTCATTTCGAAAACACTACGCCTCATCCTATCATTACCTGACCTTGTCAAAAGTCCCTCTCCAGCTTTCCTGCAGCCCCTTCAGGTACTGGAAGGTGCTCTAAGGGCTCCCCAAACACTTGGTTGATTGATGCATGATGTGGACACAGATTCAAAATAAGTTCATGTGACACTGAAGAGGCTCAGATCTGCTATGGAGCTCAAGAGGTGTCACCAGTTAACACATGCCAGAGAACTAGCACTTGGAGCAGTGGGAGAAGCCAGAGCACCCTGCCATCTAAGCAGCCATTACTACAAGCTTGGGCAATTGAGTTCAGCACAGTTTTGTAAAGAAAGACCCCATAGCAGGAGGATAAATCATGTTACTAGCCAGAGAGATGGGCTCTGTCACTTTCAAATGCCTTGAGAATGATGAAACATCAGGAGGCAATTCAAAAAACCATGATCTTCTAAATGTGGCACCAGCAAAAGAGCCAAAACAGCCAACAGACAGTAGCTCAGCCCCTGAATTTGCAGCCAGAGTACACGTAGTGTGGCTTCACCAGCTCATAACAATCCACTACTGCAGACGGCAGTGCCAACGCAAAGGAGGGTTGCTGCTTCTGCAATGATTGTCAAATGGGTGATTTACTGAAGACACGCTGAATAGCTTGGAGACACAGAGAACATTCCTTTACTGCTAACAATGCCGAGCCCTGTTCTTAGTACTAAAGTACTAGAAAAGGAGGGAGAAAAAAGAAGTGACAGTTTACTTGTAACTGTCTTGTCTCCAGTTCTGTCACTTGCTTTACATTCTGTTTTTTGCCTCCTCATCTGCTCCTGCCATAAGTTTTTGGCTGTGCTTGCAAGGCCTTTTACCTGTACATGTGCACCCAAGGGATGCAAGCCGTACACAGAGCTTACCTTCTGCCACAGGGTCTCCGTAGGGCACAACCAGAGTGTTTGAGGGAACACTGTGATCTCCATCTCAGTGACACATCCTGTTCATGCTATTTTAATTGTGGTTTAGTGGCTTACAGCCAAGGCAAGGAGTGAGTTTCAGGGCAGAAGGCAGACAGATTTTTACTTTTATTCCAATTTCTGATACCAGACGTGGCTTCAAATCACCACATAGCTTGGAAAACGCATTACAATGCACAAGCATGCCAGCCTGGTGGCAAAGCCACCTGGATGAAAAGCAGTGACACACATCTCTTCATGTCTCCTTTTTCTGTGCACTGTCCCTTACTCTCTCTCAGTTTGTCTTCCCTTTCTTTCATCTTCACCTCTCTTCCTGGAAATTTGGAGAACATTTATAACAGCTTGAAACTCATGTGAGTTTTACACAATTCTCACCTGAGAGCTGAAAGATCAAAGTCAAGTCTGTGTCACACTGTGTAAGAGAAACTGGTGCTTTCTCTCTCCAGCACAAACTCAGAGCATGAGGGCGAGAGAGGCAGCAGAGCTGGGCCCACACACACCTTCTCGGGAAGTGGCACATTAACTTCACAGTAATCTCATCTGCCCTCCTCATCTCTACTCCCCATGCCATGTATTTCAAACATAGTGCTAGTGCAACCCAGACACTTCCAGAATATCCAAACCTTTGCTGCTCACCCTCACCTGGGGAAAATGGCCAAGTTCTTGACCTCACTGGTAAGTAATATACACTTCTTGCTTAGAATAGTTTGGCAAATTTATTGCATTGTGCCCATGGATTGCTCTGGCTGGACACAAGGTCTGCCTCTGTCAGTCCCAGCTTCTCTCACTTTGCTAGGCAGCGATTTAGACTGCAAAGGAGAGTCCTGTTCCTTGATCTACTGAGACAGGACATGAGGGGAACTATTCTGCTGTGTCCAAAAAAAAAAAAAAAGGATTACCCCACTGATGTCTCAGAAAGAAAAGGGATAGGGGCTGACCAAGTCACATGTGGAACTACTGAGGGCTTCACTGCAGGCAAGCAGTGAAGGGGGGTATCAGGGTGCAGGTGTGCAGGAACAGCAATGCTACTTTTCTTTTTTCCTCTTCTTACAAAGGACCTCTTTCTTGCTTTCTCTTCCCTTCTCAACAGCAAATAGGTAAACCGTGAAGCTCACTGCCCGAGGAAGCTGTGTATGCCAAATGTTTATTGGACACAGAAATGTCCTCAGCCACAGGCTGCTGGGAGGACATGTCTAGGGAACCACACAGTCTGCTACACTACTCCAATATTCTTTCTCTAGGCAACTGCTGTTGACAATTGTGAAAGAGATGAAAACTATTTTGACCTTTGGTATGATCCGTCATGCACTCTGCTATGCTTTACTACTGGAATCTACTTGGTGACTTCAGCTTTCTTTTAGAACCTCAATGCCTGAAATCATAAAAACAAACCATAAAAGGCCTTAAGGAAACTTGGAATTGTTTAATCTCCTGATCATCTTCAGCAAATCTTAAATTTTGGAGGCTCAAGTTTACAGATGCTGGGAATCTGCAGTATTGATGCTGCACATCTGTTTTAGTACTTACCTGCTCCATTTCTCCATGATAGCGCATTGCTCAACTCCTAACTGTTTTCTCCTGCTGTCCTGTGCCAGGAAGAATCTGAGAGGCAGCAGCAATAGAGGAGTTAGGCTATGCATTGCTCTGGATGCTCCCCTCAGCCTGTGTGTTTGTGATATGTATAACAGAACTGCACATGCATGTCCTGCCACATGACACACTACCCCGTCTTGTGATGCAACTGGGATCATTACGTGAATCTTTCCAGTGCCTCCATATCCTGTGCACCTTCCCAGAAGCAACATGGAAGCAGAAAAGTAAAGCCTTGGCAAAGCTCAGCCACACTTGATGTTCACTCCCAGGAGGGAAAGCAAGCTGTGCAGAACTGTTTCAGGTGGCAAAACAGACACGCACAGTTGAAGCTGCAAAACAAGCCCTGCTGACCTGCTACCACCAACTGGTCAATGTTGAGTTCAATTCTTCTTTGGGGTTTTCCATTGACTTAGCTCCTTAAAAGGAAGGAGTTCACTATTCTGTATGTTGATCTGGAGACTGGCAGTTGAAAGGAAAGACAGAGTAATGCTAAATCACAGATCACACATAATCCCACTAATGGTGCCTAAATACAGCAGCTATAACCAAGGCTCCACTGAAACCAGTCCCCACTGTGGCCCTCACAGAATGCCTACGGAGAGAGATTAACACACACGGTCAGCTGGTTGGTTTTAAACTGAGATACAAACCTCGTATCACAGGGCCATGCTCAACCCCTGCGGCTAGACACGAACAATTTATATTCCATGGTCCACAGCCCATCCCAAATCAGCACACAGCTCTCAGAGGCATGCAGCAAGGTTTGTTCTGTGAACTGAGGGGCTCATTGAGATACTAATTACAAAACAGGCCACTTCAGGGATACCCATAGTTTAAATGATTTAAAGTCAAACTGAACAAATTCAAAAATGCATTATGGAGAACAGCCTGCTCTGGAAGGATAGGAGATAACCTCCTTGGTCTTATCTCTCTCCTCATCACTTCAACTGTGTTAAGAACTTCAGCTGGAAAACATATTGCCCAGTGGAGTAATATTAGGGCCAGCCTGTGAAGTGTTTAAAAAGCAGACCTAAGCACACCAGGAAAACCAGCATTAGCTGCAGAGCTGAGGACCTGCAGATGTATCTGGTGAAGCATTAGATCTCTGCAAATCAGCATCTCCAGGAGCTATGAATTTCAATTTAACCACACCCGGAGTTATCCAAGTCAGTTTACACATCTACCCTCTTACCCTCTCAGCAGGAAGAACAAAATAATCTCTCCCTCTGCATCAGCAGTGGCATCTGTCAATTTTTTTTCCGCACATATTCCCAGACCATTCTCTTAGTCCTTTTGCTGCCATTACTGTATGTTTAATTCTGCTTTTTCTCTCAATTGGCTGTGCGTTTTATCATATACCTATAGTATATTTTGGGCAAGAGAACTGTCTGTTCCCCTTCTTACTCATTCTCCTCCCCCTTATTCTTTTTTTTTTATCCTTGAAATTCATTTGGGATCTGCACAGAAGCCATGAATCCATCATATTGGTGCCCAAGGTGCAGGATTCCAGGCCAGCTCCACAGAGATATTTAAATGCCAAAGCCCTGCAGACCTCAGTTCTTTTACATAATCAGATTCTAATGTTCAAGAAAATGATTCGTATTTGTAACATGGTTTATCATTATTTTAAAGAGCAGTACATACTAAACCCTTGTCTTCTGTTAAAACTATGCCAGACAGACACTTCTAGAAGTGAGCTTCTTTATTCAAACTTCAGAAATATCATTCCAAAGAATTTCCATTCTCATCAGTCCTATACACAATAAACAGGCAATTTGCTGACTCCTAAGTGGCAAGAATTAATTTGAATTTCATTACAAGAGATATGGATCAGGGAGAAAGAAATTAAGAAACACAATATATCTTCATACCCGGTGACAGGAGACTGCAGACCACACTCACTTTGTTCTAGCAAGTTCAGGTCCCTGGAGCAGTTAAGTCCCAGCAGCCAGTTCAGCAGGGTCAGCCATGTAAAAACAAACATCTCACATCTGGCAGTCATAAGGATCCCACAGTAGGCATTGTGCTGCCAGGACTAAACTCCTAATGGCACCCAGTCAAAATAGCCTTTTATCAGACATTGCTACACTTACAGGAGTTGCAGTTCTACCTCCACAGTTGTAGTAATTCCAGAAACCTTTCCAGAAGCAAGACAGGGTTTTGTTTTTTTTTTAAGAATAAATGTCAAGGGTAGGAAAAGAAGTGAAAAAAAGAAGTGACATTAGAACAGACCCACATTTATCAAGCACTGTTTTCTTTCCCCTGCCACATATTTTGAATGATAGAAATTTTTCCAGCCTCGCAGCAGAGATCAATGCTTGAAATCTGAAGCCAGACAAATTCAGAAAAATTCAGATGAAAAACGAGGCACACAGTTAAGAGCAAAGTGATTAATGACTGCATGACTTAAACACCTTGATGGATTCTCTGTCACCAGGGCATGCTCACATCAGACTGGCTATTTTTCTCTGATCACACTCTACCTCAAACAGTTCCTCAGCTCAAAGCAGGCATAATTCATGGAAGCTTATGACCTGCAGAAGGAAAGTATCAGTCAGACAACTTTAGAACAATTCGACCTCGGGAAACACATTGTGGTTTTGAAGATGCCTTTCAGCCACAACCAGCACCAATTCTCCATGCATTGGTGGACCATGCCTGGACAGGATGAGATATGGCTCTGGCTCCGTCAACATATCTGCCACATATTCCCGGCAGCAGCAGCTCCACTTATTCCATAAGCAAAGGAAGAGCAACATTTCCTGAGCAAGCACCTTCCTCTTGTCTTCACTGGGCTAAAACAGATAGATGGATGGATGGAAGCATCCCATGGACCATCACATCTGACCTGTGAGCCACCAGAAGGATTGCAACAGACTAGATGATTGCAACAAATGCAGCCTTCTAGTAGACAACCACATCTGTGTTTAAATGCACCATTTCTTAACTTAGTACGGTCCAGTCTAGATTGGCACAATGAATTGCCACGCCAGTAAAGTATCCTTATGAGTTTTGGTGAATGCTATAATCAGCACAGTGGTATCAAGACATTTGTTCTGGGGAAGTGTAGAAAGAGTATGAGCTGGTTATCTGCAGAGGAGATGAAAGACTCCTACGAGTCTCAAGGAAAATGAGAAACACGGCTCCCAAGTTAGTAGCATATTAAAGCAATACTTCAATAGTTAGGAAGCACGGAATGAGATGGATAGACTAGGGGAAGGGATACTGATGCTTTATGCACTGAAAATTCAAGTGAAGATCACAAGTTTAGTCTGAGATTTTAAGTGGCACAGCAGATAGCTCTCACCCACACCTGTGAGTCCCTCACAATATTGTCGTAGTGCCACTCACAGATCAAGACTCCACTGGGCAAGGCACAAACAGGCTGTCTCCAAAGGATGGATTATTCCTTGGTGCAAACAGGCAAGCTACAGCAAGCAATCTATCACTTTGCAGCTGATCTGATCAAACTTTCTTTGTGCATACTCTTAGCACATGGAAAATGTTTGGTAATTTGGATTAGTTTAGTCTTTACAGGACACTTACTGCCTGAGGGCTGCCACTTAAGAGCTCATATGCCTGAACTCTGTGATTTCTTCTTTACGAGGTAGGTGCAAGCTCATTGCATACATCAGGCATCCAAGCTGCCCTTGTCTGCATTAAATACGCCAGCACTTCTCCATCAATGCAGCAAACTCCTGTTCTTTTGAACACAGAAGCTCAGGGGAGCTGGGGAACATTAAATATTGTCTGGTGCTCTCAGAGCTACATGTTCTTGGCTGGTTCAGTACCCAAAACCAAAACAACAGTTCTAATGCAGCAAAAGCTCGTGACCTGGGGATCAGATAAACTGAATATAATTATGGAAAACAGTGAATTGATTTACTTTATTTCTCCAGGTAGTTCAGAACTACTCCTTTTAGCATAGGACATAGCATCAAACACTGCTCTATTTTAGTTTAAATCCATAACTTATTGTTCCTGAAGGCAAACTACTAAATATTTGCAGACTGTAAAGTAAAATTGAACTTTCTTTCCAGACAGACTTCTCAGCAGCCTCACCCTTAAGCTTTTTTCCAAATACACCAGACCTTAAAACTTGTTTTCTTCTTTGTGGCCAATTCTATGCAGATCTTCTTCCCAAAAGACATTTATGTCCTCAGAGCACACATAGCAATAATTTTGTTATGGTTTGAGGAAGCACTGGCAAAATTTTATGGTGTTAGTACGAGGGGGCTTAGAGAAGGAGCAGAGTTTAGGACCCTTTGTGAAAAGGAGTCCAGGACAGGGAAAACCGAGGGATCCGTATTCCCTGTCACTTCCTGCCAAATTCTATAAAAGCCAGGAAAACAGGAAGCTCCCCCCTTCTTCCTGCTCTTCTCTTCCTTGCCTTCTCACCACATGGAGACGTCCTGGAGAGAGAAAGAATCCTGACCTTTTGTCATCAGCTCACCACGTGCTCTGTAGATTCTGAATCCATAGGGTTCTCGGAAAAGCTTTGGACCCTTTTCCCTGCATCGCAGCTTTGCAGTGAGAGACTTTTTGGGAACTTACATCAGTGACCATCGGAATCGGGCTTTGTATATACTTTTACATCTTGTTCCTCTCCCCACCTGTTAACTCTCCCTTCTCGATTTCATTAAGCCTGTTCTAGTTTTAACTTTCAACCTATAAGTCTCTATTCCTTATTCCCCTTTTATCTTCCCCCAAGGGGGTGGAGGGGAGTAACAGAGAGCAATTCTGTTCTCTGAGTTGTGGCTCGCCCTTACCATTTAAATGGAGACAAATTTCTTCTGCATTCATTCATAAACCTGCATCTGTTTCTTTTAACTTTCCTCCTCAAATTTTGTTCTTTGAGCCACTCAATACACAAGAAAAAAATCTGTTTTACAGGTACATGAAGTTTCACCAGCCTCAGAGAATCTGACAGCAGATCTTTTGTCACATAAAGCAATAAAAAAAAATAAAAAAAATAAAATCCTGTGGTGCTGCATTTCTCTCTTAGGAGAAGGACTACTGTTTTCCATTAAGCAATGATGAATATTTCTTCCTTTTGGCTCCTCCGGGAACTGTTCTAAAACCCTAAGGACGCTCTGTTTTATTAAAAGTAGGAAAATCCTCTAGGTATGTTACATCGGCTCCAAAGTTCTGCCTAAACTTAACTCAGTCATGATATCCCACAGAGCAGGAAGATGAATGGGAGACAGATTTCAATTAGTCTTTCTCAGGAACGAAACCACTGAAGATACAAAAGATAAATGTCTCTTGAAATGCTTCAGTAGAAATAAACTGTGTGCAATAACAGCTAGAATAACATAAAATTCCAGAAGAACACGCATGAGAACAAAGAGGTATCATGAAAAAACTGTTGTACTTGTTGTTTATTTGTTAACTTGTTAATTGTTATTGTTGTGGACACTGCTTCTTTCAGCTTAGTTGTTTTTGTTCTACTGCTAGACCTCCTGGAATTTCATCATTGTATATCCCAGGCTAAAGATTTTAGAAATATGCTGGGAATGGATACTATCATTCTTTTCTACGTGAGCTGATTCACTTTGCATGGAATAATGAAATTATTATGTAGGTCAGAGAGCAATAACAATTCTCTGCCGTGGGGTCTAACTTAGTCTCTTGGGAAATCGAATACCTAGGTTTAAAAATTTGCTCCTGGAAATACTTAATTATCTCTACAAGGTGGTATGGCTTCTGTAAGTCAGACCCATAAAATCCTGTGTCTTAGTGATTAGGAAGCTTTCTGAAAGATTATTTCACCCATCCAGACAGATTGCTACAACTCCCTTCTCCTTTTTTAAATTAGCCTAAATTAAATCTTTATTGCCAAAACTGTCCATACTGTCGGGACAACCTTGCCAGTTTCATGAAAACTGAAATTACACAGTTTGGAAAAAGATTACAGTTCATTTGGAAAGTAGCTCAGCTAAGTTTACCTAACTACCCCAACACAAACCACATCCCCTCTGTGCCAGGAACTGTATGAATACCAAAAGAAAGGTAAGAGCTACCAAAAGTAATTTATTGTTAAAGTATGATACAAAACACGGAGTCATACAAAGGGGGGACAGAGAGTGGAAATGTGTCAGAGACTGCTGATCTAATTTCCTAATGAGTCAGGTAAAAATTACCAAAATATGCCCTTTGTTATCAGAAGAGAATTCAGCATTCCCAAATCACTACATATTCCAGTGTCCTGACAGGTATGAAACTACAGACAAAAAATGGACCTATTTCCCTGCAATAGCAGATCCTTAGAGAGGATGAGAACAAAACTATTCTCAGTTACTTCAGTTAACTCAACAGCCTGTGGTCACACTCTCCTACTTCTGTCCTCCTACTCCTACTACTGATGAATCACTGGGGACTCCATTTGCTGCCACGTAATGTCATCTCTTGTTTCCATTTGCTTTTTCAACATCGGGCTGCTTCTGTAGACTCGGTGGTCTGAGGACATAAAAGAGATGGGGTTTGTAGGAGGAAGTGTCATTAAGTCAACTGATATAAGAGGAAAGGCTTCAAATCTGAAGGGCTCATGCACTTGAAAGTTTGTCCACTCACAAGACCAGTTACTGTAATAAAAGATATTACTTCTCCCTACAAGTCTTGTTTTAAAACTAAGTATGGCACAATATCAGGCTTCTATATAGAACTGATATAGTCTAATGTAACCTTAACTTAGCCTTGTCTTCAAGCACACAGGGATTTCCACTACAAAGGCCATTGATTCATGCAGGAATTAGCAGGGCCCGTGGTGACATGCCTGGCTGAAAAGAAACAGCATGCAGTTAAGTGAAGCACTGAGCTGGAAAGTAAGAAGAAGGACAGCTTCATGACTAAACAAGTGGACTGACACCCTGAAGACACGGATGATGTCCCTGTCTCTTGTACAACCAGATTCTGTGATGCTGGGCAAAACATTTTAGCTGAATTCTGCTAAGTGAGCACTACAGTGTTACTTACTTCACAAATGCTCACCTCTGGGACTTCTGATACTATTTGTAGAAATGCTGAGGGTCAGCATTGTCACTGAGGTCACAGACTTGTGCTTTGGACTCCCATAAAAATAGTCCTCACATCGAGGTATTCTTGATACATTAAGAATTGTTCCTCGCTTCTCTACAGAATGGAAACAAACCTTTCTTATGTTCAGCAACTGTCCTGTGAAAACAAATTCACCAGGATTTGAGACGCATTCAAATACTGTGGCAATAAAAGCCAGAGAAAAGCCCATGAGAAAATTAAACAGCATCTGAAGAGAGTGCAGATTAAGTCTTAAGGCCACACATTAAACAAGGGGAAAATGAAATGTTGAAGAGCTTTCCGTAAAATCACTGTGAGCACGGGAACAGGGGTCCTGTGCAAATAAAACCCCCACAATGACACGAAATCATTTAATTAAAGACTAACATAAGGCACACAAGGAAACTAGAGTAATGAACACAAGAAAGAGTTGGATGAAGGCATTCACTACCAACTTTAAGTCCAGCACTGCTTATATTTTTTGAGTGCCTGATGTGGTGATGATTTCTCTGATGTATATTGTAATACCATGCAGAGATATTTAAAGGAGCCCTGAACAACCTCCATCAGTGACTGAAAAGTTTACAGGCTTGTGAGTAATCAGTAGATAAATTAGTTCTGACTAATGTGTATGAGCAGCAGCTGAAAGCTGGCACTGCATCAGCACAACACAGTGCCTGCGGTACTCTCAATTCTTCCACAAGAGTACTGCATTGGGCCATGCACATACAGCCTTGGCGCGAGGGAAGCTCATCCCCTGGGCTGACATGGCCCCGGGGAGGCACTGATCTACATCAACTACATGTTTGGTGGCATGTGAAATTCCAGCTCAAATAACCATGAAAGTCCAGAGTCTTCAACATACATTAGCACTATTGAGCAGTATAAGCTGCACCGCTTGATCTTTGCTGCCTTAAGAAGTAGAAAAAAAGGCAGGAGTTTTAATGCTTCACAGTTTGGATGTTGGGTGAATCATTTCTATCAAAATGCTTTTTAGCTCAGGGCTTAGAAAAACCATCAAGAATAGAAAGCATGAGTAAGATTATAGGATATAATAAGAATGCTTCATCTTAACAGCAGTGTAGAAACAATATCAGATGGCTTTTATTGCATAACCAAATCCTCTGGAAAATCTACCCAATACCACACAGTGATTTAAAAGCCCCTGAAAAATTAGGTGACATACAGGAACAGAAGCCAGCTCTGTAACTCCCAGTCACATGCTAGAGCCATGGGGTTTGCTGACTTACTGCTCACGTGCAGCATGCTTTCCCTCTGCTGCTGGGATGAGGTAACTGGAGATTACTTTGGCAATACCCACCACATCAACATACCCACTGGTCCCATGCACCCATACCACTTCTTCACACTTGAAAGAAGCTGCCATCTGCCTCTAACCACACTGACACAGCATCACCACCTCTTCCTCAGCACCCATTTCAGAAAGCACCACTTCTGTTGTTCCCCTCCTGCACAGTTCAAAAAGGGAGAGGGCCCTTCTCTGTCAACGTTGGAACAATTTGCTGTCTTAGGGTAGCTTTGCTACATCAAGTATCTTACCCTGTATGCCTCTCATCACTTTATTTGAAGAAGTGGCTGCATTAGTTGTAAACAAATCTGTGCCACAGGTCAAATTTTCAGAAGTGCTCAGGGCCAGATGCAATAAGGACATAGCTGCTTACAAGTCAGGCACTGCCATTCCTACACTGGCACCATTCTGAGCCTGCTGTGAGCATGAAAAATCAGCATTAGGGGTACTGAGGGGAAGAAGCTAACAGCAGTTGCCCGGCACACGTGGTACCCCTTTTTGGGCATTTTTTACGCTCACCATCTGCTGAAGAGCAGAGCCCTGCATTTCAGACCTCTTCCCACCACCACGCAGCCACGTTCGCTTTCCCTCGGTTTCCTTTCCAACTCACCCATCTCGTCTATGTTCAGAAAGGACAAGAGAGAGGACAGCCCTTCTGAGTCTGCAGCAACAGCCAGGGGCTCACCCTGAGACATGGGGTTTTGAACAATGCTGAGAACCAAACCCAGACTTCTCACTAGATGAATGTGGGCAGTTTCTCCTCCTCCAGGCAGAGTTTATAAAATAACTGGTGCTTTATAATAGACTCAAACCTTTCAATGCATGTTAAACCCACTCTGAACCCACAGAATGCAGTGAGCCACTGATGGGCACCTGTTGTATTCCTAGATGAAGCGAAATCTTGCTCCGCCTTTTTCTGTTTCACAGAGAGACTTTGGTGGACTTAGGTACTTACAGCAGAGCAATTCTGTCACACAAACAGCACTGCTCTTGTGGCCTAGGGATCATTTATATTTAAAAAGGGAAATATCCAGTAAGTTTGTTCAAATGCTGAGCTAGTTTTCTGGATCATTTAGATGTATTGAGCTACTAAGTTCTCTTTAGATACCCAAATCTGCAATTCACATAATCTGGAGATAATTTGCATTCGGGTTACACTAAAGTGGTCCTATAATACAACACAAACTGTCTGACAATCTTCAAATAGCTTCTCAGCCATAGGCTTTCCATTGCAATCTGTCTTTATTACTGAGATAGGCAAAAGGTACTGTTTCTGTAAAGGACTCTGGGACTCTGTGTAGAAAAGCTGGAGCAAAGTACTTTGGTGAAACAAGAAAATACAACTCTAGAACAATGAGGGATAAAGAACTGCTCTGTATTAGATTTGCCCACAGAGACCAGTTGCACCTTCAATGCCTACAGATGCTGCTGCCCTTTCAATGACAGACCTCTTAACATCTTGCCTCTTGAAATGGAAAAGTGTTTGGCCTACAGGGGAGGTAGCTAGAAAGTATAATATACCTTGTACACCTGACACAACTTGTTTAAAATGCAGCATTCTAGGGACTGTTGAATAAACTTGACTAAACAAAAACCTTAAAAATATGTGCAAAGGATGGATTCAGCTCTGTATAACCCATTTTACTACAATATTTTTTTTATAAACAGGGAATGTAATAACCTTTACGCCTTCAAGAGATTCTCCTAAAAGATGTTTAGCCTGCATAATTAAAACAAAAGTTCCTGTTACCTAGCTGGAGGCTGTATGCAAAATTGCAATAGATTTAGTTGTAAAAGGGATTGTTACGTTTTCTCTGCTTCCAAGGGCAGGTATATAATCCCACACAGAGTTACTGAGATCCATCTTAAAAGATATGACTTTTATCTTTGCCCACTCTTACTGGAAGACTCTTCCATTACTTCACTGCTCAAGATATTAGAAATCCTATAATTTCCAGCCTAAACCAATTTATGGCAAGATTACATCCATCTGTTCATCTTCCAGCAATATCCCCCATCATAAAAAAATCTTACTCTCCCACAGAGAAGGGCCTATTGACCTGAATAAATGAGAAGCAGTGATTATTGAAGCTGATCAAGAAAAATGCTGGGAATGCCTGGGTCTGACAATGAAACTTCCTCTTCGACAGATATCCTGAGGACGGACAGATTCTGCATTTCCACTATTATCAGCAAAGGGGAGAGACCAAGTCATAGAAAATTCTAATTTTCTGCTTTGATAAGAAGACTGAATCAGTATAAAAAGACTATTTGGCTCTTAGCAAGCACACAAATTTACATTCAGGAAGATTATATCACTGTGAAATAAAGAACAGATTTTGGTGCCATACCTTGCTAGAGTGCTATGAGCTCCAGGGGAAGAAAAAAGAAGTAGGCACTTACTATGACAGACATTTATCCCAAGTTTTCATCAGAAAGTTTAGCAATGTCAATAGACAAACTCTCAACCCATTTGACTAAAAGCAGCCACCAAATTTCTTCACCCTGTCTAAGAAATTTGGGCCATCCAAACCGATGTTAAGAAGCTCAGTTTCCAGAATCTGGTTGCCCATTCACCCCTTAACAAGCCTCTGCCTAGCATTCACGAAAGCAAAGGAACAGAAGAATAAAACAGAAGTAGTTGCATTGTGTTGTCTGTTTGAAGAAGTCACAGATAGCCTGTATGGAAGGGGAGAGAGGGAGAGAGGAAAGGCAGTCCCCAGTGCCCAACATGTATTTTTCAATGAGTTGATCTCTCTTCTGTTGGTAGAAATGCCTTGAACAGAACAGAATAGTCCTGAAATGGCTCATCACTCACAAACATCTGATGAAAGTGGATTCAGTTTTTGGTTTATGGTGCAGTGTGCTGGAGGAGATGAGCTTTCTAGATGAGATACAAGCAGTACACATAAAACCCATCTACTTCTTTCTGTTTTCCTGTGCTGTCCAAGGCATTGGGTTAAAGAAAAACACAGGAGTGGTCTGCTGCCAAAACCAGCCACACAGGTCTCACTTATCACTGCCAGAGACATTGATCCTTGTAAGGTTCATCTACTAAACACTGTGGCAAACTGGAAAAACCTCTGTCACACACGTGTCATCATCTGTTCTTTAAGTTACTTTAAGCATAAAGCTTTCCATTTTATTAGACCTCCTCTCAATTAATATCCATTTCAGCAATCTGCCATTCAAACAAGGCTCACCAAACCTTTCAGAAAGGCACCTGAAACCTGCTGATCGAGTTGTCTCACAGAAGCCTTGATAATAATATACATTTGGAGTGCTTTTAATCATTTTATGAAGTTCGGAAATTCTCATCTATTAAAGTCCAGTGGACCACAGAGAAAAATTATGGCTCATCACCAACTGAGATCAGGTAAAAGGAATGCAGAACGGTGCTTTCAAATTAAATTACAGTTTTTCAGGTTGGACTGGCACAATCTGTCTTTAGCAAAAGAGGAGCCTTTTGTGTAACTTTCAGAGCAAATTCAACCCTCTGATTCACACTGCTGCTCCCTACATTTTATACTGAATTGAACACTTAAAAAGCTGACTATGGCATTCTCACATATCTTTTCAGCCCAACAGAGTTGTGCTGTCAAAAGCCCACTTCCAGAAAAGCTTCAGCTTAGCACAGACAGGAAGAAACACTGAAGGGCCGTGGTTGTAATTTGAGTGATTTCACATGCAGATTTACAGAGTGGGATTACGCTGGCTTTAAGCTTGCTCTTAACCTTCACCTTCTCTTTGTAGAGCCATGAGGCACTTCTTTCTAGCTCGTCCAAAGAGGAGAGAGCCACTACAGCGCTGCGCAGTTGCTATGAGCATCCTTGGATCTGTGAGAGAAAGACAATATTCCCTTGTGATACATGAGAGAAGACAGCCGATTTTCTCTTTTCTCCCTCTTCTGTAATATGAATCTCGCCCAAAGCCTTTAGAAGAATAGCTTATTGAGGTGCGTATCATTTGCTATTGACTGAACTGTAAAAACAAAACAAACCACCAGAAAAGTAATCCTTCTGATCACGTTTACACATGCTTGGAATTTGTATCCTGGGAATGTGCTAAGTGACCTTCCCTGAACATTCATAGGAAGAGAATTTCAAACCATCCTGAGTTTAAATGCTCAGAGACAGTGAATGTTTCAGTGATGCCTCCTGTAAGCTTTCTTACCAGAAACCTGATCCAAGCCCATGCCATAAATTCCATTCTTGCAAACCCACACTGACAGACCTGGACAAGAGTCTCCCAGAATGACTGATTGCAAGAAGAAAGGGGTACAGAAAATGTGCTTTTCATTTACAGATCTCCTAACCGAGCAGCATACATAATGGTGAAGGGTCAGGAAGGATGAAGACTCAACCTGAAAAGCCACATAACTGCAATCATGTCACACGATGTAGGAATGCAGACTGCACTGGATGCTGATAGCATGTGAAACTCTCGGGTCCCATCTGTAAGCAAGGGCCTGAGAAGAGAAGGAGATTCTCTCCAAACACACATATCAAGCACATACTTCCACAGAACCCTGTAACACAAGCACAGTTGATCTAGGCCAAAGTTACACCAAAAAGGGATATATCACAATGTTCTGTAAGAGCCAGAATATACCTTGGATTTGTTATCTGCAATGCAAACATTTCATAAGGATAATGAGGTTTTTTTCCCGAGATCGCAGCTGTAACACTACATAATTGGTCACTAATTAAGTATTTACAGAATATCTTCCTAAGAACAAATAACTGCAGAAGAGAAGATGAAAATTATACACAACCAGTTTTTCTGACAGACATTTTATAAAGATATGAAATATTTGGTGCATTCTAAAAAGAAAAAACATTTGTAAAAGTTATCATAGAAGCAAAATATTGGAGAAATGGCTTTCAACCTCTCCCCTTTGGGGACATCAGAACACTTCAACAGAGTCAGGATAAGGGTGGGAAAGACATTTCAGGAAAAAATATAAAACAAATAATTCTCTTCTCCCAAATTAGGGCGAACATGTCCTCTTGTCCAGAGCTAGTTCCTGGATTAGGCTAAGTAAGAGGAAAGAGCAAATGTAGAATATTTTGTCTCAAACACAAGGAATACTTTTGCCCTATAACAAAAAAAAAAAAAATGAAGCAAAATTTCTTGGCTTCCAGTATCAGAACCGGCATCCAGCTCTGCAGCTTTCCTCTTTCTTCTTTCCTTCCATTGTCTGTTTTTTCCTCTTGCTGTTTGCTCTTAGAATCATAGAAACATAGAATCATTTTGGTTGAAAGAGACCTTTAAGACCACCAAGTCCAACCATTAACCTAATTCTACTGAGTCCAGTGCTAAACCATGTCCTCTCTTGCTTTTGAAGTCTGCCCCATTCTTTTCCACAGTGGCAAAGTAAACTGAGGACACTGCTTGAAAATTCACACCCACCATGGCTGTCTATCCTTTTGGGCAAAGAAGTTGTCTCAGAAAGATTTTAAAACACTGAAGCAGCCAGAATAGCCCAGACCACCACACAGAAGAGAGAGAGTCTTTGAAAACAGGAAAAAAAGAAACTTTAGAGACAGCAACCAAAAATTACTCCATTCTGCCCATCTTTATTTCCACATTTGCTTTCTTTTTTCTCAATGGCCTTTCCCACCTTTCTAAGTACCTGACTCTTAACCCAGGAAACCCTTCCATCTATCAAGAGCCTGACATGCATGTTTATACTCCCCCAGGACTAACCTTGTCACTTTACCACATTAGCTCATGTTTCCATCTCTGACAACTTGTGGCAGGTTTTCCCTAAACCAACAACGACTTTCTTTTATATGACACATAGCACTTTAGAAGCCAAAGCACAATAGTCTGATAACTGCTCATCCAGCACCATGTATCTTCTTATTATCTGCTACATTATCCTTATCTAATTGCATGCACTTTGGCTCAATCTGACATTTTCAAAACTACAGATGCTTATTAGCTTTTCTTAGCTAAGAGAAAAATGTGCATTATAGTGATTATCAGCTCCCGGCACTGCCTGTGAAACATTGTAATGAGAGAGACCTTTAGCCCACCATAAACAAGAACAATCAGGTCTGTTTTCATTATTAGCAATGCTCCCACAAATGTTGCCACTGTCAGAATTAATGACCACACTGTTAATTATTAATAATCTCATGTTTTTCTGGGTTCTTTTTAGCCCAAAGCTTTAGACCAAAAGCAGAAATGATTTAATTCTGCACCACCACAGCAAAGCCACAAATGAAGTCACGGCCTTGATTCCTTTATGGCATCCAACAGATGCAGATCCTGCCCCATATAGATAAACAACCAGCTGAAGGTTGTGAGCAGGTCAGTGGTGGATCCAGGAACAGGAAGACTTCCCTAATGGTCATTTCTAATGCTCTACTACAGATCCATGCCATCTCAAAAAGAAGGTATAAAAATGTGCCCAGAAATAAGTGAGAACTACCCACTCCTTAAAGAAGCCTCTTCCAACTATGCAGAACTCAAACACAGAGAGTATAAACAAGGCAAGTACAATAGATCAGGCTACTGTGGTCCTAAAACTTGGCTGTGTCAGTCTTTATTAATTATTTGTCTGCAATGAATCACTGTACATGTTTTGACAAGTGTTTTTTGTGCTGCAGTTCACAACAGAATGAAGCAGCTGCTTCAACAGTACCCACTTTATTAGAGACACCATTGTGAAGCACTGTAATACCTTTAATGTTTTCTCCAGGTGCCTCCTTTTGTATCTGGGATTACAAGCAACCAAATTAAAAAAAAAAAAAAGAGTTAATATATAACAGACAGAGGAACTATATCAATAAAGTGTTTACACTCAGTAATCTTTGGTTCACTATAAGCCATTTATGTCTCTATGGCAACATCATTGTTGATTTCTACAGCTTCTCTATCAACAAAGTGATAGATGTTTGGTCTTTTAAATATTACCTTTCTTTTCTGGCATCTAAAGGAAATAGGAAAAAAAAAAAAAAGCAAAAACCAAACCATGTTTTTTGTAGATTATCCAGAAACATGAGGATGGATTTAGCAATAAATGACAAACAAAGGATTCTACGGTCACATGAAACGTAATCCCATGAGCAATCTGTGCAAATCTCAGAGTTGTGTATGCAATAAACTTATCTTGGGACAATCAATCTCTTATGCAAGAGGTCAAGCACTATTTAAAGCAGATCCAAACATCCTCTTTACTCTCTGCTCAAAGCTTCTTGTATTCCTCTGGAATACGAGATAACCTGACCTGCCTGTTCTGAGAGGAGAGCAGGGGAGACAGGCAGCAGCTGAAAGCTGCATTTTGCAATGCCAGAGGGCATGTCACTGTGAAGTGGCTGGAGAGGAGCCATCTGAGGTTTTTGCTGGGAGATCCAACTCTAGGCGCCAGGGCAGAGAGAGATAAGGTTGGCAGCAGCCACCTGCTAGTTAGGGAGGAAGAACTGACTCACGGCTTCCCGGCAGTGCAAACAAAACTAAGTTTTTCTTCCATGAGGTAGGGTTGGAGAAACGGAGAGAGGAAGAGCTGAGCTGTGCTTGCAGCCTCTATTGCTCTTAAGGTACCAGGACTGAGGAGCAAATGGGAAGAGCCATCCACGCCAGAACCACCTCCCATACCACCCTCCATACCTGCCAGCAGCAGCAGCAGCTGCTAACAGATTAATTCTCTATGATCCTGGCACAAGTATGAATGTCTGTTTTGCTACTGCCAGCAGTTCATAATTTTTCTTTTGCCAAAGGCTGGTCTTATAAATACAAATCTTTTTTAGTCCACCTTAGCACGAGGCACTGCAGGACAACCGAGTTCATCTTCACAGACACAAGCTCTACAGGACTGGGCTCTGCAAACCATTGCTTATACCCTTGAGAAGACAAAACTGGCAGTAACAAACCTCCTGCTGCTGCCCAGATGCTGGACATCATTCTCCCTCTGCCAGAGTGGGAGGAAAGCAGCAAGCACAGGGATCCTGTGTAAACCTGCTGCTGGCTCCACTCCCCAAGTTGTCCTCAGATCTATGACTTGGAGACTGCAGTAACATCCATAATTGCTCAGTCTCCATGGGTTTAATTTCTTCTCTGACCAAAACACCACAGCTACTTTCTTTTCTAGAGTGTCAGAGCTCATTTTAATGGAAAATAAGGAACACAGACACAGTTTTGTTATAAACACACTAAAATTAATGACTGTGGTATAACTACAGCTGAGGTTACCAGGCATTTCCCACTGTAGCTTTTCCATTTTGTGTGGCTCTGCACATCCAAGATAGCAAGCCTGGGGAGAAATCTGCATTTGCTTTTGAGGTCTGCCTAAAGTAGAATCTACTTGAAATGTTGGCGCAGATAATATTGGCAAATACAGAAAGGAAAATAAAAACAAACCACAGCCCCCCTCTCCCGAAATACTATATAATGAAAGTTTTAAAATACTTCTGCCCTTCCTTTTGGATGCTTTAAATCTCCCTTCTCTCAAAGCAAGCTCCAAACCCTTGAATAGCTAGAGAAAAACAGACATTTGAAATTTGACATGAAGACTCTCCCTAATAAATGCTAGATACAGCAAAGATTTAAATGTGCCAGATGTCACAATTAGTTTTACACTGTAAGAATATCCTTGGTGATAACTGGAATAATTTTCAGCCTTAAGCCCCTGCAGCCCAGGACCAGAAATTGCCATAGCTCATACAGCTGAGCAACAGCAAACTGTCACTGCTGTAGGGCTGAGGTGCACTGTCTATGAGACAATGTGTCAAGTGAAGGTAATAATGTTAAATGCAGTTTTAAAAGGCACCAGAGACAACAACTGACAGAAGAATCTATGTAATAGCAGAGCTCTACTAACAAGCACCTTGTTTAGAGAAAAATAATTTATAGTACACAAGAGATAGGCAATTAAAAAATATGCTCAATGGAAATCTAGTAAGATTTCATCATCAGAGGTTCCCAATATTGGCCTTTTATGCATTACTTCACACATTCCATTAGCTTTGCTTAAATTTACTGCTTGCAATGTGGATGAGTATCAGACCCCTCTCTTCCTGGCTCCACATTATAAGTTCCCTGAGGCTTAAAAACTGCGTTACTCTTTGCTGTATTCTTTCATATGACTTTCAAGTGCTATTTTAACAAAAAAAAGTATGAAAGAGCTCTAAACTGCTTAAAAACTGAGAAATAGCTAAAAACTCCATTTGAATGTCAATGTGGAAAATGAAGATTCCCAAACACCCCACAGGTGGAAAAGTTGTGAATGACTTTGTGTT
Organism: Aegotheles bennettii; assembly: GCA_013398125.1. NCBI lineage: Eukaryota > Metazoa > Chordata > Aves > Caprimulgiformes > Aegothelidae > Aegotheles > Aegotheles bennettii. The sequence continues at coordinate 104,633 of VZRW01004411.1, read as the reverse complement.
ACACAGCAACCACAGCCCATTCCCCCTTCAAAACACCTTGCTGAATTGCACCACTGCACTGCTTCGTGTTGCAAAACATGCATGTGCCCAATGTCTATCTCCTACTCTCATTTTAGTTACATATTGGCAGTAAAGACTATGGCACACTAGATCTCATCATATATACTAATGCACAGACTCAAAATATGTTTGAACTCAGTTAACTCACACTGAATCTCATCATTACCAAATGCCCGCAATTTAATGAATATAAACATTTTCAAAGGCGTGTGAGCAAGCTCCTGATCCAAAATTAACATTTATTTTGAATGAATGAATATTTGAATGAATATTTAGTTATGAATATAACCAGGAAATAGATTCCAACACATATTTTTTTATTTGACCATGAATCACAAAACCCTTGAACTTAAAAACCTAAATTATCTGTGTGTACTTTTGAAAATTTACACTGCCTCACAACCCAGTATGAGTGCAAGAGGCATTTGGGAAAAGACTGGGGTTTTGTTTTCCTTTAGGAGAAAAGAGAAAAACATTCCCTTAGAAGAAAGATTCAACTCTTCCTTCCTTCCCCCATGCTTTAATATGGGACCATTTAAAATGATTGCTGAATCATTTTTGATGAGCTTGGAAAAAACAATAATTTTCTCCCTGATGGTGAAAAAGAGTTTCCAAATTGCCACCAAGTCATTCAAACCTAGAGAAATCAATAAGGAATTGAAAATAACCCTCACGTACAGGTATGCATATGTAAACAAATGGTTGGTTGGTGCTTTATTAAAAAAGCAATGAAATGCCAAGTGCTCTAAAGGAACAGTGTCATCAAGACACACTGCCACCCCTTGGTCACAGGGTGAAAATGCAGGTACATCACTGCAGCGTACTGGGAATCATCCAGCACATCAGGCAAAGAATCTGAGTAAAATCAACTTGCAGTTAATGAACTCTAATGGGAGATTTTTCTGGACCATCACAAGCATAAATATCTTAGCCCAAATTAATGTAAGACTTTTTATTTCAGGGGACAAAATCTTCTGACTCCCAAAGAGTATTTTCAAATTTGAGATGGAGAGCCTAAGAACTGTCTTCTTTCTTCCTGGCCTTTTTTGAAGCAAAAATACACAGAGGAATGGAAAGCAGCACAGATTCACAGATATCTATTTTTCCCACCCCACGTCTCTTTGAAAGCCCCTTGGAAAACAACACAAGCTGCCCTGACCCTGGGCTCAGTGTCTTCTTTCTGCACTTGAGCTACTAGCTTGAGAAATAACATGAGCTGAGTACTCTACATGAGGTATCCCAACTTACTGCACAGTTCACTACTATTAGAGAGATGATTCAGCCCCCTCACACAGTTATTCCTGCATACTTAAAAATACATTCTCTCTGGCAGGTTTTTTTAGTGCATGTATCATCACCATGGCTAGTAAAGAGTGCAGAAACAGCAGCTGACAACAAACATCACAAGGTGGTTTAATTCTAAATTTAGCTACAAAGCAAAGTATAAAAATCATATCATCACCAGATCAGAGTGTCAATTATTCAGTAATCACAAAATATGTCATGAAGTTCCATGCAAATAAAACCTGTGATTTTTATGAGGTTTATAACTATTTCTTATGAGGGAAGTAAGCCACAATTATTTCAAAAAGTGAGCTTAAAGAATGTCAGTAGGGTCTAACTATTTCCATGGAAAGAACTAGTCCCAGCTCTCTACATCTTAGTAGCTGTAGGGTAACTGACTTCAGTATCCCAGAACTCACCGAAAGGCAGAAAAAGAGACTCTTACAGACTTAAACAGTAATTTCTCTCAATAAGCACAGCTGTTCAGATATGTAGAAAGGTTTCTGGTTACAATTCAAATTACTATATCTCACAGTAATGTTATGAATCCTGCAGTCCTACAAACCCTTTTATAAAATCAAATCACTCATCTCTTTGAGAAAAGACCACACCACTTCTGAAATGCCTGTTGTCTGCAGCGCAGGCCTCAACCTTTGTGAAACACTGTCCTTGACACACATTTCCAGGAAGCAATACCTCTGCTCATTAGATAAATAATGAACTAAAAATTAACGCTTTCAATTACATGCAACAGCAAGTCTGACACACCAAAATACAATTTTTTTACACTAATGGCTTTGGTTATCGCTTTCTCAGACTCACTCTATTAACAAATGATATTTGATTTACTTAATCTTTAATTTATTCAAGCAGGAAACAGAGTTTTACTGAAGCATTTTGAAATTATCACTATTAATATCTGAATGAAAAACTTCTCAAAATGTAAATCAGTCTGAAAAATTAACTGCAAAACTAGTAAACTATAATATATGGCCAAATGTAGTTGTAAGCAAATGCAGAAAAGAAAGAAATATTCAGAATTCAGTTATGGAAAGAATATTTGCACCAGTGAACGCTTTTGTACTTTGAGTCTGGCTGGTTTTATATGGTTAAGTCTCCCACTAAAGCCAACTGGAGTTTTGGCTAAGTTATGAACCTGTAAGAAGGCAGCGTGTGGCTCTTTAAATAGAAAAGTTTTATGATGCTTCAGTGGAGGGTTCAATATTTTTTAAACATAACTTATCTTACAAAATTTAATTTAAAAAGGACTTCTGTGATCATCATTTCATAGTCAGTGCCTTATAGATCCATACTCTGTGTTACAGAAACTGCTGAATTTCTTATGCACCTGATTAATGTATTGTTATCATCTCAGTAATTAAAAGGAATGGAGTTATACACAATCAGCATGATACATCTTACTCAGCACCTCCTGGCAGTTGTCTGCAAAAATTAAACTCATTAATCACTGTGATGCCAAAGAACAAAAAGCTTGGGAAAACGGAAGAAGATGTATTTTATGGTGAAAAATAATCTCAAGTCAATATATAGGAGAAAATCCCTTCCACGGTACAATATAGAAAGCACTAACCTAATCAATCTAAAAAGGAGGATTGTGTTACCAAAATTCCTTGTAATTTTCTATATCACCACACTAGATTTTACTCAGAGTTTTCACAGGTATTTTCTCATGTCTAAATGAATATAGGTAATCTTACAACAAAGCAAAAATGTAATCAGAATTTTGTTTACAGCTGTTGCAAGAACTAACTTCAACCTCAATACTGCCACAGAGCCAACTGGGACGTAGTTTTCTGGGGTCATTTATACAGGACCTAGTTTCCTCACTATTCCTCCCATAAATAACACAATTGTCTCATCAGGCTAATAACGAACATAAAAATTTGCAATATTTAATCCAGGTTTCACAAGTTAGGTCTACTATATATGTTTTCTCATATACCTACCATGATTTGAAACATTGTAAAAACTTGTTAAAACACTACAGAATGATGTGACTTCTGCTTTGCTATACAATCATATTACAAAAATAATTTTCTCAATTCTGTCTCAATGGTGGCTATTAAGTCAATTGAGCAGCTGTCATATTAAATCACCTTTGTCTTTGTTTCAAATTTCATTTATTACAAAGTTAATGCTTCCTCTTTAGTTTCATATACATTTCATCTAGTATTTTTCCATCAGTACTACTTCCAGTAGACAAAATGCTTACTAACAATACCGTGACCTTCAAAGGCAAGATCCTGTTTTTCCCTCTGTTTCACACTGCATTGAGGTCTGTAGTGGTGCTTAAAAGTGTAGTACTGAATGCAGCACATATATTTCAATGTGGAAAGTCACCACCAGTAACCTATTAAAAAACCCTCAGTTCTCTCCCAATTCTTAATCACATGACAAAGCTAGGCACAAAACAGTCTCATTCTAAGGTTTGTTTTTGTATTTTCTAGTGTGGCCAAGCAACAAAGCTTTGTTTCTATATTTTTAAGCTCTGGCTTTTTGCACTAGATTGATGTTGGAGAATTAAAAAAACTGTGAATGTCCTACTATAGTATTCATGCAAAACAGAAATCAGAAGTCTTATCACCTTAAAAAGAGGTTTCCAATCCTGTCTCATTAAGCCATTTTCTATGATAAACAACAGCACATGCTGCTAGGACCCTGCACAAACACACTGCCTTCCTCACACTTCTCCCACAGTCCTTGCCAGCTGCCCACCTCATTTTTCTCTTTGCCTTGGGGTTTTCACACAGGGGCTGCTTTCGCTCATCCTGGGTGAGCCTGCCTGCTGTCACCGTGGGCGGGAGAGAAATATCACCAGGGCCGAGGGCAAGAGGTCGCCGCCAGCTGGCCTCAAAGTCAGTCCCGGCAGGGTTCAG